>QJNU01000114.1:0-151185 GCA_004154915.1 Monosporascus ibericus | reverse complement strand
CCCAAAACAGCCACCTCTTGTGTCTCTGAGCCTACGGAGCTGTGTGTCCACGGGCTCGGTCTCTAAAGCGCACAGCCTTTCGCGGCATATGTACGCCTGGGCCTTCGGCCGTGCCGCCATAGCCCTGCGCGATCGAGTCCCCGACTTTTCAGGGTATCGCGGCTCGACGACGGCGCGGTCTTGTTAGCATCGTGTATCGCCGGACGTGCTGTCGGAGCGGGCACTGCTTTCATCAGGGACTGGGGCTGTGGCGAGCTACCTACCCATCGGCGACGCGGAGTTTGCATGTGCGCTTAGCGGAGGAGCGAAGCATCTCTGCCGTCCCTGGAGGTGAGGACGGGCGAGGGGATCTCAGGGGCGAGGCATGTCCGCATCGCGCTAGTCGAGGAAGCAACGTTACGGATGCGTTGCCTTTCCTGGAGGAATTCACCTATGAGTCTGGTTCTAGCGTGGGCGCGGTTCCTCAGGTACAATTTTTAAGAGTATGTTGCTCACTTTCTGATTGCCAAGAGAATGGTTCGTACGAGCAATACGCACTCATAAATCTGCGTATCCGGAGAAGCGTTTCCTAAACCGTTCCTAAAGCTATAAATAGTATAATGACATGACAGGAACGACGTTCGTTTCCAATATCACAGTTCTTTAGGCTATGACCCCTTACAGAGACACTCCGCCGGGGTACGAGGATATTCCAATGTTTCATACTCTCTTCGGTCCCGCCGAACGACAGGACTCGCGGCGTATGCCACCGTTAAGCCCTCCTGAGTCCTGGGCTTCATAAATACGTTTTGGCGGGTCACTTGCCGTTTCAGTCCAGATACTGCCGGGATCTGGGGCCGTTCTAATTACGCTTCCTGTTCCACCTCTTGTAACTAATACACTCAATACCAAGATATTCGTGCCATACTGGCACATAGCCGCCAAAATGTACCGACATGAAGAACGGGTCAACTCTGTGTGACGAAATGTATCATCCCGTTTGGTTTAGAGCAAAACGCCGATAAATCAGTTGGAGGCAGTCGTAACTGGGGATGTTGGTTCTCTTATAAACCTAGAGATAAGCCTAAAATTGGACAAAGAACGACTATACTATAGCTAGACGAGTCGAAGAAGTATTCTATGTGAGACCAGTTTCCATGCGCCAGTGAACATGTGACAGCAGACAGCCAAGCCTGTGTCCTTCCGAAGTATTGTAACAATTGGTTCCTCCAAGCAAAATCCCAAGTCGAAGCTCATTTTACATCGTGCGAGGAAGACGGTAGGAATGAATCACCAAGGCAGGAACGAAACCGTAGATAGGAAAAGACGCATGTAACCCACACTCCCGCTTTACTCCTGCACTCCCGCTTTACTCCTGCACTCCCGCTTTACCCGCGCATTCCCGCTTTACCCGCGCACTAATTCGTCACTCGCACGCCTCTTGAAGCAGATAGCTAACTGTCCCAGATAGCGCCAAAGGCATAGACGCCGCGGGTCTCGAGGCCGTAGACGACCTTCTTGGTGATCTTCTCGTTAGCAATGATGATGACTGCTTCGGCATCGAAGCTCTTGACCAGGTTGTAGCTCATCTTGACGAGGTCCGGGCGACCCTGCTCCCGGGTGTCATGGATGATGGCATTGGGGATCTTGCTCCTCACGGCGTCGATCACGCCCTGTCCGAAGGTCAAATGGGGTCTGGGGGTGGACCAGATGACCTGAGTCGGGCAGGAGGGGTTCTGGAGGTGGCCCAGGACGGGACCGACTCCGGAGCCCGTGCAGACAACGACGAGGCGCCTGAACAGGGTAGCGATGCGCATGACGCCACATGTCGGGACGCCTCGAACATAGATCTCCCTGGGCGGCTTCTCGATGCAGTTCTTAGTCCAGTCACCCGCGTTTGAGACGACGAGGGAGTAGCCCTTCGGGTAGATGCCGACCCTCTCGTAAGCAGGGATAGTTGCGAATGAGTGCCACTCGACCAGGGGACGGTGGGAAATCCGAGTGAAAGAACCGTTCACGGGGACCGTGTAGCCAAAGTGAAGCCTGACGGCATGGTTCGACAGGACCTCGGCCTCGACGGGGACCTTCCTCAAGAAGAACCAGGACGAAGCGACGCTAATGGTTGCGGCGGCTAACATCCAGACGGCCGGGTTTCGAAGAACAGCTTGGCCGAGGGTGAGCCCCGCAGGCAGGGTATCATGCGTCGCAAGGATGGTCTGCAGCCAGAATAGAGCAAGCATGGTCCATCCGATGAACCGATGCGTCCTCTCGAACAGGTCGTGGTGTTTCTTTCGCATCGTCGGATATGCCAAGGCCCACATGATCGCGAATCCTGCGGACAGCATCCAGGAGATGACCTTTGTTGCGGGCCCCTGGTGACCCCAATTGGAGCAATGGGTTACTTGGCACACCTCGTCGCTGATGTTCGTGCCCAGAAGAAGCAGGCCGGAGCAGATGGCGGCTCCCGAATGGGCGCCCCCGAGGTGGTAGATCTTGGCGGCGCGCGCCCGGATGGATAGGGGGAACGACTTGGGGACCGAGCAGCAGATGGTGTACAGGATGTTGATCACTAGTTCCTCACGGATGAGGACCGCGATAAGGAGGTTGATGGCCGTGAGCCAGGCAAGCCACTGGCGGAGGTTGTCGGCCGTGTAAGCCACGGCGAAGATGGCGGCGATGTTGAAGAGACCGAGCAGACTGAAGAGCCTCCGGTATACGATGAACACGCGGTGTATCAAGCCGCGCAGGGGCTGCGGCAGTATCTTCGATGGCACGTCTTGGGAGAGGTCAAATGATTCGTCGTCCCTTTCCTTCTCCGCAAAACTGGAAGACGACGGGATAGAAGGTGTAGGAGTGGGTTGGATCTCGGCAACTTGCTCGAAGTGGCTAGTGACGAGCGAGCTGCTCGAGGACGTAGAGAGGGAATTAGCCTGGTCTGCCTTGTCCCCTGCGAGACGCGTCAGGGCTTTCTTGTCAGTCTTGCCATTAGGTGTAAGGGGCATGGCTTCCAGAAGGTGGTACTTGGTTGGGACAGCATAATACGGCTGGCTAGCGCCAAGATGTTGCTTAAGTGCATTGACATCAACGTCCCGTGGTGCCATGAAAGCATGGATCTCGCCCTCGACGAATAGAGCAGCAGCCTTGTCAACAGCCGGGTAGGAGTTCAAGGAGGCTGTGACGCCGTCGAGCTCCACGCGGAATCCCTATGACGAGGGTCAGTATATACGTGGGCTTAAGGGGCAAGAGCCATGTCGTACCTTGATCTTAATCTGATCGTCGACACGTCCCAACATCTCAATCTCTCCATCTTCCCTCCAAGCGCCCAGGTCGCCGGTGTTGTACATCATTGATCTATAGGTAGACGTTAGTAGAGTGGGGAACGATTGGTATCAGCTCGGCCTTACCCATCATTTGCAAAGGGGTCAAGCTTGTATTTCTCGGCAGTCTCATCCGGCAGGCCAATATAGCCCCGGGAGATGCCATGACCACCAGCCCACTGAATTCCCGGCTCACCCATACCTACTGGTCTGCCCTCCTCATCCAGAATATAGACGGTGTTGTTGGGCGTAGGTTTTCCGACAGACAATGGCTGACCCAATTGATGAAGGTGCATGGTGTTGACGATGGTGGTCTCAGTCGGACCACAACAGTTATAATACGAGACATGTGACGCCCATAAGTCGGCCAACCTGATTGTACATTAGGCCCACGTACGGTTGGAATGCGCATTAATATAAACATACTTCTGAGAAATTGGTTCGCCAGCTGTTGCCACAGTCTGAATGTTCGGGAATTCTTGCGGATCATACTTAGCTAGGATGCTGGGAGTACAAATGAGGGCGTTTATCTATGTAAGATACGAGTCGTAAGCTTCGAGATTTTGCGATGGGTGCAGTAATTCTATGAGTACACAAAGGAGAAGCAAGGAGGATAAAAAGGGGGTACCCACCTGCGAAAGCGCCAAGCGCCAATCAGAGCCCCGAGTGACTAGCGTTCCTCCATTGCAGAGAGTACCCAGGGTCTCCCAAGCGGCTGCGTAGAAAATAATCAGTATAATGTTCTCTGTAAGGCTTTCTTGGTGCGGCAGTAACTTACCCATGTCAAAGCTGATGTTCAAGACCTGGCCAACTTTGGTCCCGCGCTTGATGCCCAGGTCGCCAGGAGCTGAGCAGACAAGGTTGGCCACGTTCTTGTGGGTGACATCAACTCCTTTTGGAGTACCAGTCGTGCCTGAAGAGCGAAGATTAGCAACTTGCTCTATTTGAGAGCCATACCCCTTACCAGACGTGAAGATGATGTAGCACCCATGATGAGGCTCGGCCAGATCTTCGTATACAGGCAGATATTCTGGCTCGATAGCATAGCCGCTGGCCTCCTCAATCACTAGAATCTCGCAAGCGGCCTGAACTCCGTGCAGGCGGTGCTTGGTGGAATTCAGACACAGCACTACTTTGGCCGCAGTCTGCTTGAGGACGGTCTTCAGAGCCGAGTCGGGTACGACACCACCGTCCATGGGAACATATTGAGCTCCGCATGTGAGAATGGCCACGGTCCCGACAAGCATCTCGATGCCTCTCTTTACGACGAGAGGCACCTTGTCACCCGGAGTGACCCCTACGCTGCGGAGTTGTTGGGACAGCTTGATTGCCCGGTGAGCCAGAGACGCATAGGTGATCTCACGCGCAGGGCTCGTGGATAGATCGCGAGCAGCAATCTCGCCGGGCTGAGTCTTCGCATGGTGATAGAAGGCCGCGGTGACTGTCGCGAACCGAGGAGCCATCCGTGGACCACGAGTAAAAGACTCAGGGACCGGCCTGGATGCCGAATCGTTCCCAAGCTTGAGGCCCATCTTGCTTGTCCTTGCTGAAGATACTTCAGAGGAGAAATAGGGGGAATGATCTTAAAAGAGAGTCGAGGGACTTGAGCATCTATGCTTGAAGTGGTAATAGTCTAGCCGCGGAGACTTGTCCGTGGCATTCTCCATTCCCGACAGCTCGAGGCGTGCGGGCCCCTCAAGCTTTAATAGCTCTTTACTCAGCCATAGTAAGGAGGCAGCCAGTATTCAATCCTCCATGGAAGGGGGGAATCCGTGTATGCCAACCATGCTGACGTTCTAGGGCCCCACGATTTACGCGAATGGAACCTCACTAATTCCAGTTACGAAACAATTCCAAAATTCCATATCTCGTCGCCACTTTCGGGCGAGACGACGGGTTGTCGTGATGAGAGGATCCAGCTGCCTCTCGGAGCTTGGCAGCCGAGGGACCAGATATAGAAAGTTGACAAAAATGCAGCAGTTCCACTTTTTCATGGGTATAATTTGTAAATGAGATGTTCCGTATGTACACTTGAATGTAGTCTTGGGGAAAGCGCCACGTTAGGTGCAACACATTAAGTCGCAGTGAAATTGCGGGAGTGGGGATAAGGACGGTAACGTGAGGGTCGTGCAGCTAATACGAGCTATGTACCGCCATAACTCGTAGTGATATCTATCCACTTCTATGCTAATATACGCGTAATACGTCTGACGGAGTTGACCGAAATTAAGGAGTTTCTTTTAAATAATCTTACTACTTTTTCTTTAAAAAAGAATTTTCAACATACCTCTACTCCTAAAAGGGTTTGGAGAGACACGAAGTTTTGTCTTTTGGCACAGAGGTACGAGTGGTAGGGTCCTGCACAAATTCCACCATTGGTGGAAAGCGTGGCTTTCCCGGAGGTTTATCCTCACAGAGTGTGCCACCCCATAACTCTAAACTTCTAATGTCACATGCATCCGGTCGTCCATGCCATGAACTTACAAATGCTGACTTGAGAGGACCCGGCCAAACCCAAACGGGGTCCTTGACCTTGCAGCTTCCGGATCGAGACGACCGATCTGCCGTGCCGTGTGCATGTTCAACTCGGGCCTGCCCCGTCCTGCCAAGCTGCATGCCCTGTGGGCCGCATACCTGCGACCTACACACGAGTAAAGAACCCTGAGCGGCGATATATGCTTCTTATGCATTCCAGAGCCGCTCCTCGAAGCATTGAACTCAACCCTCTACACACTCGCGAGCTCTTGTCCTGCAGTATGGCCCCTTCTCAGTCGGACGACCTCGTCCTCGTTGACACTCCTGTCGAGGGCGCAAGGGTCATCTCCTTCAACCGTGCAGAAAAGCGCAATGCGCTGTCGCAATCGCTCATATCTACTTTTCTGAAGCAGCTGGGCGAAGCATCCATAGACAGCAGCGTCCGTGTCATCATCGTCACTGGCAGCAAGTCGTGCTTTTCAGGTGAGTGCATACTCCACCTTTCACGGGCCAAGAACTCAGACACCAACGCCGGGCACAGCTGGGGCCGATATCAAAGAGATATCGGATCTCGATGCAGCCGAGGCGGGGAAGCGGCGCTACCTGGAGGACCTCTGCTTGGGTATCAAGGCTGTCAAGAAGCCCGTTCTGGCAGCTATCGAGGGGATTGCTGTAAGTGCCCACCCAGACGATGTTAGATGTGGGTCGGAAGATGATAGTGACCAGCCATGACAAATCCAGCTAGGTGGTGGCTTTGAGGTTGCGTTGATGGTAAGCGCACTTATACTACCGGCGTTAGGTGGGCCTATACTGACATGGCTTGACCCTTGTCGCCAGTGTGACATGATCTTCGCGAGTCGGAACAGTCGCTTAGGCCTGCCGGAGACCACGATCGGCGTGATCCCCGGCGCCGGAGGCACCCAGCGGTTGACCAACACGCTTGGGAAGTACAAGGTAAGTTATTCCATTACCCTGCATGAAGGATCAAAGATCTCATGCTGCCTTAGGCTATGGAGATGATTTTGCTGGGAAGGTCAATAACTGCGTCGGAAGCGCGCTCGAATGGGCTAGTATCTGAGCTCTTTGATGACGGCACGGTGCTCGATAACACAATCGTCATCGCGGAGAAGCTAGCCAATTCAAGTCAAGAGGCACTGTCCTTGGCAAAGCAGGCCATATGCGGGGGTGGGTCTCACCCCGATTCGCACTTAACCAGGGGGTGCTTAGAAGTGCTAATATTCCTCCGTTCGTGCATAGCCGATGATCTAGGGCGCAACGATGATCTCGAGAGGAGACTGTACTACACTTCCTTCGGCACTGCCGATAAGAGGGAGGGTATCAGCGCTTTCCTCGAGAAACGTAAGCCGAGGTGGGCCAGGGCTTCGGGCCAGAGAGTTTCCGAAGCGCCCCGTGCTGTCCGTCGTTCTCCTAGCAACACCGACTTCCTGAAAGAGGTTCTGGTGCTTCCTCGGACTATCGGTCGTGCAGCACTTGGAAAAGAAATCGCACGACCCAGGGTCTAGGCATGATGCTTCGTACGATATCCAGCTAGGAGAGCCTACCGAAGGTTCCCTTGTCTCATTTATCCTGTATTTACCCAGTTGGGACAGATATAGCTAAGTCCAGGTAGTATATAGGGCCATCCATCCTCGTTCACATCGTTATTATAGATACTTCATCGGCGCAACCTGCCAAGTGATAAACGATTTCACGTATGCTGAATAGCTTTCCTATGCAAGCAACCTTGTAGAGCGGGTTGCCGAGAAAGTGGCAACGCGATCGTCAAGATGGGGATGTTGGAAAGGCTAAGGTTTGTTCTGATATCGAATTTGCAAAGGGTAATGCATCGGGCATACCCCCTCCCAAACGGCAAGGTCCATTAAAAGCTTCGAGGAGGCACTCATGCCACAGAAGTAATATCAAGAGAGAGAGCTTAGCTCAAAATTCAGTGAGATTTCCTCTAACACGAAAGCCTGAGTATACATTATATTGAATGGTGGACTCAGAGGAAAGACTCCATAGCATAATTGATAAACCGGGTCATATATCCTGTATACGTCCTTTGACTCTTAGGTGTCATGTCAACGATACCATCATGCCACCCCTTCCAATCGAGTCTACGATCATAGGTAGTGGCTGTCTCAGAACCCTAGTCCATGTCGGCAGCCCATGACTACTAGCGACAACGTTAAAACGCGTCTCATCCTCCTCATCCTCCCGATCCTCCTCATCCCTCCGAGATCACAGGCGAGGCTGTGGCACAAGATCACCTATTACTACGACAGCCAAGCATGGGAGGAAGCCACTTCGCCAGAGTAGACGGTACTCATCCAGCCGGGTACGCGCACACTCTGGCCAATGTGGCCGAGTCCGGTATGCCTGCCTGCGGGTCCAGGCTGTGGAACCACGGCGGAGGGCGCGGAGAAGTGTACGGACGGAAATAGCGTCCGAGTGGTGTTTCCGAGCGAGGCCGAGAAAAAAAGGGTTGGTCGCCCACAGAGAAAAGAGATTCACGCGAGGAGGGATGAGGCGGTCTTCGGTAGGATTCCCTGGTCTCATTCCGCGCCTGACAAGGCGTCTTTCTGCGTGGTTACTGTACCGTACCTGCAGCTGCGTTCCTTTTCGTTTCCAAATCGATGGTAATTTGATATTTATGATTTGTTAGGACTTCCCCACGTTTCTGCCCGTGATCGACAGGGGAACCCACGGCAGAAAGGGAGCGGCCCGCGTTTCGGAAAACGCGGGCGGCGCTGACAGCGCAGAGGAAACTACCTCGCCACCTCACGTGGGGGCAGCCTATAACCTAAATAAATAAATACAAATTCAGATGGACCAATGACAAATCGATATGCTACCATGAGGTCTGCTCGCAGCACTACCCACGTGTAACGTGCATATGCCAGATGACATGCAGGACCGGCCGCCACAGCGTCGTATGGGCACGTTATTTATAAATTAAACTCCCTACCTTCCAGAACGCCTTCCATGCAGTCTTCAGCCGGCTGGGGTGCTAAATCTCCGGAATAAGAGTTCCGCCGATTCGTGTTACGTTTGATAAGTTACCTATCATCTGCCAAATAGATTCCTGAAACGTGCGTGCCTCGTCGTCATCGTAAGGAATGCCCTGGCATCTCTATTTATAGAACAACAAAAAGCCACTTCCTCTTAGGGGTTTGAGACTCCATGAACAATTCCATATCTACTAGGCAGGGATCGACGTCATCTCTGCTCTTTCGCGAGGAATCCTAAGAACTCCTGTATGCTCGTCCCTCCCTAGCCTTCAACAATCTAACGGTTCTGGGGCTGTGCGTAGACACAAGCCTCATCCATAGGAATCCTAAGGCCTAGGGCCTAATCCTACTGTCATTCTAACCTTGCACTGACGCGCCATTAATGTATATGAAGGTCTCGATGCGGCTGTGGCAGCCCAGCGCCTCAATCTCCTTGGACTGCTCGGTACCTATCAGACCCCGACATCACACACCGAAGCATTTACAAATGAGTATATTGTGTCCGGCTGACCTCTAAGATACCTGAGCTAGAGAGAGAGAGACCGTAGTGATGCCTCCTTAGATACACCAAAGCAACAGCTGTAAAAGGAGAAAGCGATATCGGAGGTGGCGATAGGCAGTCTCCACAAGTGGCCAATACGCCAAGGCCTAGCCACTGATCTCGATGATCAACAGTACCGAACCTGTAACTATCGTTGGAATGACTTAGAAGCTGTGAGAGGAGAGCGCAGGGTATAACGTCCCCCCATCCACGTCCGATGGGAAATAATACGACCTTCAGGGACCCAAGACTTCCGCGTCTCGGGAAGTCATGAGGGAGTCGGTAATCTGGCAGCAACCGTCCTACGGGGCTGGTATCCGAGCACTTACCCTCAAGTGCCAACTTCCCGCTGTTCATTAGCTCTATAGTGAGTAGTTCGTAAATGTAGCGAGATTGCCGTAGGTCGAGAAGGGGGGTTAGAGTTGCCCTCGTAGAGTTATGTGGCAAGTCTGAGGGGCTAGGGAACTTGAAGAGCCAAGACGAATATCGACTCAACTGTGGATACAGATAATCGGAATGGTAAGAGCATCACCAGCAGTATACTTTAAAACCATTGGGAGTATAATAGACAACGGTTTCGATTCCATCGAATTGCTCGTTTCTATATGGGCATATACCCACTATAGCGCTGGCTTAAGAAGAAGTCGCCGTGGCCTGACCGCCATTCGCGGCCGCCATCGCGTTGCCCAGCTGCCTGATAACCCCGCCGTAGAGCATGGAGACCGAGTTGTCCTTCGTCCAGGCCGCCTTAAGCTCCAACGGGTAGACCAACTCGTACGCCTCCTCCAGCACGTGAGGCGGCCAGGAAAGCCAGATGCCGAGGTGCTTGAGCAGCGCCAGCGCCGACATGCCGAAGCCCTCGTCGCTCAATCCGTCCTCCACCGCGAGGCGGAAGCCGGGGTACGTGAGCTCCCAGGTCTGGTCGTCCTGGACGCGGGCGCCGGCGCGCACCAGCCAGTACAGCTTCTTCAGCGCCTCCTCATCCCAGGGCCCCGCCAGCAGCACGTCCGGGATGCGCGTGTCGGCATCCACCATGGCCACCTGGTCCGATCGAGTCAGCAGGGCCGTGTCGACGACACGCTCTCCGCCGCGGAAGGCGGCGTAGTGACGGAGGAAGCATCGCTCGGCAGCCGTGATCTCCGTTTCCTCTGCGCCGTTCTCGTCCGCCTCCTCAGGAGCCGCAACCTCAGCAACGACGTTCCCATTACCGTCCTCGTCATCGACCAGGTCCCCGAAGATGTCGTGGCTGGCCATGATATCAGGGTACTGGCGGACGCACCGCTCAAAACACCCGGCAATGAAGCGCATATCGACCCATGAGTACTCCAGGAGCGCAGACTATGATGAATTAGCTAAAACCCCTTTGATATGATGCTGTACATCGAACCTGATGGGCCGGGTTCGGGTCCCAGTCGAGCAGATTCTCTCCATGGAAGCCCTCTCTGCACCAAGTGGGAGCGAACGCATGGATGAAGACCCAACGACGAGTGGAGATGCCTGAAAGCATATTCCCAATGAGAGGACTGGCCCTGGCGAGGTTGACGTTCTCGGCGTGCAAGAAGATGGACTCGAGGATCTCGAGTGGCATCTTCTCGATGTAGGAATACTTGCGGAGCGGCTCCTTGGAAGCCTTGGCAAGGGCCTTCTTCTCGTTTTTCTTCGTCGTTCGCTTGGATCTGCGAGGAGGAGGAGGAGGCTCGCCCTTTCGACGACGCTTACCGGGGATGTGGATTGGGGTCAACTTCATGGTGACCGGGGCTATGGACGCCGTCCGTCAAGAGTGACAGACGGAGCGCGACAAAGCGTGAAGAAGCTGCTATTGCGCGGTGAAGGTGGATAAAAGGGACAAGTAAGTGTGTGGTTTACGCACGTCAAGACGTATCAACTTGACGTGAATAAAGCTTGGACCTGTGTTTGGGTTGGAAACTAGAGGCCATTTTTCTGTAGGCTGATGACATCGTCAGGCCGACAGGGTCGAAGAATTCATTGGTTTACTCGCAGATACAGTACAACTACAGGGACGCCCCGTATGGCAAGATTCCGAAACTACGTTGTTAAGGCGCTGTGCCGTCGAAGGCTGTAGGGTTATATATACAATACGAACTTCAAGATGATTTCTTATACCTCCTTTTTTGACTTTGGCGCGCGCTGGTTAGCAACTCCAAAAGATGGATTTACGGGAGAAGTCCGGGTAAATAAAGGCCACGCTTTTTGTAACCCCGTATCCCAGTCCCAATTCAAGGTTTGCCAGCTGCAAACCAGGTATACGCAGCTGTTCGCCTGTCAAGAATTCTGACCTTTGATCGGTATCGCTCTAGGAAGGTTTATGCATTTTATCTCCAAGCCTCCGCGATAATAATTCACGGCATTACTCAGTCGACGATGGCCGTATATATAATGAGCTCATAAAACTAAATTTTCTCTACGATTCTGTTGGATCGTTCTCTGTCGGCTATGGCCTCCATGCGCCTGCCGGCGCCCTCAGCCGGCCTCTTGCGCTTCCTACGATCCCAATCCGAACACTTAAGCTTTTTCAGCCCGAACAATGCTCCAGCTCCAAGTGTCGGCCATGCTACCCGAAGAACGTGGTGTGCGGCCAAACGGCGAGCTCACGAATGTTTAAGGTCAAGCCAAGCGGTTCATCGCCAACGAGATGTTTCCCTGCGAGCTGGCATGGTAGATCTGGACTCGCTTCTACAAAACCGATCCTCGCAGCCATCGCGAAATTCTTGTGTGAAGGACATCCAGTTATCCAGTTGCTCTCCCGGCGTCGTGAGATACAGCTCTTTGAGTCAGCAATCCTCTTCATACAAGCCCACCTGGCAAGAGCGCCTATGGGGCGTTGGCGCAAAGAAAGGAGCAAGGCCCTTACAGCCGGACGACCTTCCGAGCGGGACCGGGGATGGCGAGCATACCTCCATGTTCAACATGCGGCGGCAGCTCAGCCAGAAAGCTGCATTGGAACCCAGGCTGCGGTGCACCGAGGTCGACGAGCATGGCAATGTTATACTGGTGGACGGAGAGTTCAAGAAGAGCGAGCTTATTGCGCGAGTTGGTTTCCCCTCTTCTTAAGGGTCAGGGAAAGAAAGCCCATAGCTGATACGATACGCAGTTTGGTCTGCTGCCTCGCGACTTGCGCAAGATCGACTCCTCTAACCTGCCGCATATTCTTGTCCGACCCACCGCCATCCTCCTGAACCTTCTCCACCTCAAGGTCCTGATCAAGTACAACCGCGTCCTCCTCTTCGACGTCTACGGCTCTAAGGCGTCGTACCCGCAGTCCGCCTTCATGTATGACCTGCAGGGCAAGCTGCAGCAGAAGGCACCGCAGGCGAACGGGGGCCTGCCGTACGAGTTCCGGGCGCTCGAGGCCGTGATGCAGTCGGTGACGCAGGAGCTCGAGGCCGACTTCGAGGCGGTGCGCGACCCCGTGATGCGCATCCTCAGCGAGCTCGAAGACGACATCGACCGCCACAAGCTGCGCATCCTGTTGATCCTGTCCAAGCGCGTCAGCACCTTCGAGCAAAAGGCCAAGCTCGTGCGCGACGCCATCGAGGAGCTGCTCGAGGCCGACGACGACCTCGCCGCCATGTACCTCACCGAGAAGACCCACGACCTCTACCGCGGCGTCGACGACCACACCGAGGTCGAGATGCTGCTCGAGTCCTACCACAAGCTGTGCGACGAGATCGTCCAGGAGGCCCAGAACCTGGTGTCGGGCATCCGCAACACCGAGGAGATGTATGTCTGCTCCCGGAATCACCTCACTTCCCCGGATCGCTCCGCCTAGCCGGTTGCTCTGCTAACTCCCAAACACAGCATCCGCGCGATCCTCGACGCGAACCGCAACGCGCTCATGCTGCTGGACCTCAAGTTCAGCGTGGGGACGCTGGGGCTGGCGATGGGGACCTTCATCGCGGGGCTGTACGGCATGAACCTGGAGAACTTCATCGAGGAGACGCACTGGGGTTTCGGGGTGGTGACGACCGTGTCTATATTCTTCTCGCTGTGGGTGTGCCGCTACGGGCTGCTGAAGCTGCGCAAGGTGCAGCGCGTCAAGATGCAGGGCGACGAACGCCTCGGCGGCATCCACTCCACCGGCGGCGACTACCACTGGTTCCACGACGAGGGCCACCTCGGCCTAATCGACCCCCGCAACCGCGAGAAGCTGCGCCGCGTCAACGCCGTCAAGGCGAGCCTCAGGATAAACGACAGCAAGGCTGCTAAGAAGAGGTGGTGGTGAGTATCCAACCGACCGAGTATCGAGCGTTGTGCGAGTGGATTCGCAGATAGTTTCGGCGGGCACGTTACTTACGGGTTAGATTACGCAGATTAAGATCCGGGGGGGGGGGTGAAGTGTACGATGGGCGTTGTTTCGCGCGCGTGTTCGGTTCATTAGACGATCTTATATCTACATGTATATCTAATACGGCTGGGACGGGGCGTTTCTGGGCACGGCGCATGATCGGTTGGTAAATGACAGCATCTTGGCGGCGTCGCCGACTTTGATGACTCTTGCAGGGAGCATGTCTACCTGCTTCTGCAAGCCGACTGATGTCTTCGCTAGAGGCATCAGCTACCTATGCAGGTAAGGGGTAAGGTAGGTAAACCAGATGGGCATGTCAGGGGCCGGTGTCCTGTCGTGCGACTATAGATGATGGGATAGGTAGAGCAGGCAGCCGGGACGGATCGCGCCATGTGGGCGGTGCGGTGCGGTGCGGTGCGGTGAAGAAGCTGCCTAACACATAATTCTCAGCTCTATTTTTCAGTTGCTGTATATTTCGGTATATGAACGCACATATCGATATACCCGCACGTTTAGATAGACGATGTCATCACCTCGTGGTAATTAAGGATCTCTCTCTAAGTACGGTGGTGAGGGGACTGTTGTTTTCATAATTAGGCGGCGTCACGGCTATCTTTATAAGGGGGGAGGCAATACGAAGACCGGGTACAAGCAGATCTAGCAACGGCCGTATGCATGTAACCCCGGTCCGGTGTATAGGGGCTAATCGATGCCTCCGCCGCCCGGGAAGGAATAGACGGCGCGAGCATGCCGTCGATTGAACAATTCTCCTTTCATGCCCGTGCCCCGTAGGCGCTAGATAGTGCTACATACTTATTACACTCCCTCGCGCCCTCCTCGCCCACCCAACCCGCCACCCATCCACCCACATCTCATGTCGCTCAAGCCCGCTCTTACATAGCGAGCCGCGCCCCTAACTTAGTCTCGTCACCGAATGAATACCCCATGCCCCTCACGCTTCCAATGCTCTCTCTGCCTGCCGTTTAATCCGTGGATGAATGGGTAAGTAGGTAGCTACGGTGGATAAAACACATCCTGGCTTCTTCTTCGTCGCTCCGCCGCTGCCACCGAATTGCGCCGTCGGGTTGGGAATCGAACTACGCGAGTTTATTTATGGACACTTCGGAGGCGGGGAACGAGCGTGCATGTCTTCGTATACGGCGCCGGCATTCACTTTCACCGGAGGGCCCCGGAAACTAAGATTGGACGGAAGGCCTTCATTTACTCCCCGCAGAGACGTGCCAGATCAGGACCAAAAGAACAGGTATTTCCGTCTATCCACCCATCTAGCCCGACCACATACGTGTATCCTGTCAGTGCCGTGTGTCATGCGTACAGTGAGTAATAGTAAAAAAGAAGATGCTATGCCCGCTAACTCCTATCGCCTATTATATATATGTGTGTGTGTGTATCACCGAGCCATGCCGATATCCCAACCAGCAAGCGGAAGAGACCCGTTTCATCCCTTATTTCGTCCAAGCTGCGGAAAATTCGAATGCGGAAACTCGACTCACGCCATCCCGTACTCCCCATCCGCCCGTGCAATCCCGTCCAAGAAGCAAACCATTCATGCGATGTCGTCGCCCTCCGGGCCTCTATGCCGCGGCATTGTATCGTCATGCCCGCGGCCTCCTCTGCTCGGGCCGGCTTCCGGGTCGTCCCGATACGGGTCCGGAGAGGGGCTGCCCCCGGGACGCCCCTGAGCATGCGGCGGCAGCAGGGGACTCGCCACCGCCGCGTCGTCGGCGGGCCCCTTCCTATCGCGCCACCACTTCAACTTCCAGAACCCCCCGAGTGCGTCCTGGGGCCCCGAGATCGAGGTGCTCTTCCGCCTCTCGTGGGTGCGCGCCCTGAAGCCGGGGAAGCCCGTCGACTTGCGCCTGCGCCGGAACATCTTCCGGGGGGGTTCCGCGGACGCCGCCAGGGAGACCCCCGACCCGCCCGAGACGCCGCGCCGCACAGCGTGAAGGAGCGGCGCGTTCTCGCTGGCGGCGGTGCCGGGAAGGGTGCTGGATCGCTGCCTGGGGAGCAGCGGCGACAGACCGGCGGTTTCCTGGTCTTCGAGCTCGTCCCAGATCTCCGACCGCTCGATCCAGGGACTAGTGGTCTTGCGGCTCGACGAGAGGGGCGGGCGGTCTCCCTTCGGCACGAAGGTGTCGTATGTTGACTGCATCCTGTGCTCTTCATCGCTCATCGCATCGGAGTCGATAAGATCGTCGTCCTCCTCGCCCTCGGTGTCTTCGACTAATCCGAGTCCAGGTGTCAGTGTTGACTGGCCGACGCCCGGAGGATGTTGCTCATCGTTGAGGCGCCATGATAGCGCCAGGACGCCGGACAATAATACGACGGTACCTAGCGCGATCAGTCCGCCGTGCAGAGGGGTAATCAGATCCGTCTGCTGGAAGTATATCAATCCGTCCAAGATGGCGATGATGTTGTAAACGCAGAATACGAGCGGGTATAGTACGGAGGTCGAAACCAGCTTCAGGCCCCGATGAAGGTAGTATAGCTGAGTCAAGGCGAGGATGACCAATCCAAGCACAAGCATCCACGACTCCCAGTGCACGAACTGGTTGTCGCCGTCGCTAACGGTCCGGAGAATCAGCTCGACGGCAGACTTGGCGAACAGGAGGGAATGCGCAGATAGGATGCCACTTATGCAACCGTAGGCGAGGCCCCGAACCAAGCGGAATCGTATATCCTGCGACCATTTGGTCAAATAGTTGATCAGATCGACTACGGTTGCGATGGCCACGACAAGCACGACCTGGAGAGACATCCAGATGATAAAGCCCCTGCCACCAAGGAGATGGAGAAGCTCTCGCAGGCTATGGGCTGGCGAAGGTATGGCGCCGAAGATGGCTATCAGCGCCGCTCCACTAGTGACCAGAGCGGTGCCCCAGAAGGACCATTTCGTGAAGGGCTCCCCCAGGATCAAGGTGGCGCATATGGAGTTGAAGACGAGACCGGCGGCCTGTAAGGTAGAAAGCACGGGTAGTGGCAAGGTCGATATCTGTACGGAGCTTCCCAGTATGTTTGATATAACGAACATGCCCATACCCAACTGCCATCTGCGCCTGCGATATGGCGGGCGGCGATCATCGTGTGGATACTTCTCGTCTTCGAGCAGATGCGATTTCCGTTGAAGGGTGAGTCCCAGTGATTGAACGCTGGTGGATGCCAACCCGACCATAATGCCGATCTAGCGAGGGGCGATATGTGTCAGACAAACAGGGAGCGCAAAGGTCGACGTCGCCGGGATTAGACATACCGCTATACTCCCGCCTGGGGATAATCCACCGAGTGACCCCATCGCGGCAGTGTCGACCTAACGCTCATCTGCCGGGGGGATTCGCAGATGGAGTGATATGTCGGTGGTGGCGGCATATGCCTGCGCCGTCCTTGCCTTTGAACTCTCGACGCCTCTTCGTTCTTAGAATGCCTCGCCTCCCTCCACTTCACCGTAGTCGTCTGTTCTCAATGAGCGGTCGGCGAGCCGCTGGCACGGATGAGTGGTGGGAGGGCCGGACGAGTAGATGGGGAGAAAGACACTTATGTAGGTGGGACTCGAAGTAGGTTCGCGTAGGGTTTGGCCTAACTTTAACGTGAGGCGTCGAATGCGGACTGACGGTCTTCGTGGTGTGATGTAGGTTTGCATGCATTTCTTGAAAAGATGTACGGGGGTATTGAATGACGCTGTCAGGAACCGGGGTGCGTATCCAAAAGAGCGGCCCTGTGAGCGTCTACCAACAAGTATTAATTTAGCGTATATGGTGGAGTGTTAGCGCATACATTATAGCGTACGTTATAGCGCCTAAAGGAGACCGGAGTCGACTACCTAGTAGATACTGACAGTGCACTGTAGGTAAGCAGGTAGCGAGGAATGACTTCCGACATCTCAAGGATAGAATAAGCTATATACAGATATCACCAATGTTTCATTTGAGCGACCAAATGACAGCATGCCCGGGTGATGATTACAAAAGGTATTGTATGCGTAAGTAACCATCTAGTCATTCTGTACAGACGTTGTTGCGATGCGTTGTATTGGGAGTGGGTGCATACATGTATGTTTTAGGAATGATTCAAAAGATTAGATGGTTTGCGAGCATCAAGTGACATGTCGACAAAAGTCGGCTGCAGGGACCATGAGGACCGCACCCGCTTAATTCGGATTGGAATCCTACCCCAGCTTTTTTCGATAGGAGC
Organism: Monosporascus ibericus; assembly: GCA_004154915.1. NCBI lineage: Eukaryota > Fungi > Ascomycota > Sordariomycetes > Xylariales > Monosporascus > Monosporascus ibericus. The sequence goes on along the minus strand of QJNU01000114.1, from coordinate 133,347 downwards.
GGCACATCAAATATAGAACGGGGAATTGACAGCGGGAAAAGGGTACCGGAGGAACTGGCCGGCAGCCAACTGGCAACCGGCCGGGTGCTCTTAAGCCGCCGCATAACAAAGTCCACCTCGTCACTCAGTCAGCCGGCCGACTTATTAACGTTAGACGGTGCAGCAGGGCTCCGACCCACATTTCCGAACCTCCTACGACATCGCTGGGCGTTACATAATACCGTCATTCAGCAGCATACACTTAAATAATAAGTTACAGCTTCGGAAGAGCTTCATTCAGTCAACGTCCAATCGAGATAGAGCCAGCTTGCACGACTTGTCAACCTCAAATTCCTCCGAAGCCGAATTAACCTCCCCTAGATATTCCCTCCATAAGCCCTCAAGATGTCGCAAGTCCACGCCTTGTCCGACGACCAGGTAGGCCAAGCAGCCCCGACTCCTCACGGATCAAGATCACCCCCCAGCTTGCATCTCCCGGATCTCTACACCGCTGGACAGCCGGAAACGAGACGCTGACGACCGGGGGGATGGCAGGTCGGGCAGGAGCTCCGCAAGATGACGGCCTTCATCAAACAGGAGGCACTCGAGAAGGCGCGCGAGATCGAGATCAAGGCGAACGAGGAGTTCAGCATCGAGAAGTCGAAGCTGGTACGCGAGGAGACGGACGCCATCGACGCCGCCTACGCCAAGAAGTTCAAGCAGGCCACCATGTCGCAGCAGATCACGCGGTCCACCGTCGCCAACAAGACGCGCCTGCGCGTGCTCGCCGCCCGCCAGGAGCTGCTCGACCAGATCTTCACCGAGGCCGCCGCCCGCCTCGCGAAGGAGGGCTCCGCCGACCGCGGACGCTACAAGGACACGCTCAAGGGCCTGCTGCTCGAGGGCCTCTACGCCCTCGCCGAGCCCGAGGTCCAGGCCCGCGTCCGCAAAGCCGATGTCGACGTTGCCCGGGACGCCATCGCCGCCGCCGAGGAGGAGTACAAGAAGGAGACGGGAAAGGAGACCAAGGTCACCATCGATGAGGAGAACCCTCTGCCCGAGGGAAGGTTGGTGGGCCCCTTCTCTTACCCCCTCGCGGTTCCCTCTGTCTAGCCGTGCGGGGAAATCTGTATTGCTAACTGCATACCAACCGCTCACTAATAGCTCCGGTGGTGTCTCGATCGTGGGCGGCAACGGAAAGATCGATATCAACAACACCTTCGACGAGCGGCTTCGGCTGCTGCAGGATAGCGCGCTGCCCGCCGTCCGGAAGGAATTGTTCGGCGCGAACCCCCACCGCAAGTTCTTCGATTAAGCGGGGAACGATATCACCTTCTGGACGACGGTTATCCTTAGCGGGCTATCACTAGGAGAGAAACGCAGAGTCAAGGAAGGAAGAGGTAGACGAGCCGGCCGAGTCTTGATGGGATGGTTGGTGTACGGCATTCGACCTGTGTCTGCCGCTACTAGTATTCTCTAGCATTAGAAGGTCGTATCACAAGGGGATTGGCTTTCCCCCGCGAGGAATGACGATAGTTTGCGCGATGGCTATAGCATTACAATACATTACATGCTCTTTTTACGTCTTTATGTCCGTAGCCTCATTATCTATACGCCCCGCTCCTTTTGCCTTCCCCTTCGTCCACCATTCACCGAGCACGCAAGCAAGCAAACAAGTCCATGATCACTCCACGGCGGGACTGCTCCCCTCAGCCCTCCTCCTCTGCGTCCAGTTCTTCATGAAGTCCCTCTGTCTGGGCAGATCCAGGTCGTCCCTGGCGGGCGGGTCGAAGATGCTCGTCTTGGCCGGCGGCCGCGTCCTCACGGCGTACGTCAGCCGCTTGCCCACGGCGTCGATGGCCGCCTTGGCCTCCTTGCGCGCCAGCAGCCCGTTGTCGTGAATCCCGTCGTGCAGCGCGCGGAGCCGGAACGTCAGCGCGTCCACCTCGGCGTCGAACCGCGACGTCCTCTCCTGCTCGGCTTTGTTGCCGTCGTCGTTCGGCGGCGGAGGCAGGAGGAAACTGGACGCGTCCCCGATGGCGGCGTCCAGGAGCCATACCAGCGCCCGCAGCTCCTCGAAGTCGGTCGTCGGCCGGATCGCGAAGCCCGGGCGCGACAGCCGCTGCTGCACGGCGGCCGCGTCGAGGTCGAGGTTGGTGACGTCGGAGCCGTCGGAGTCGGACGAGGATGAGGGGGGGGAGAACAGGACCGCGGCCGCGAGGCGCCGGCGCAGGTCCGCGAGCCGCGCCGTCGACTTCGGGACGCTGGACAGCGCGGCCGCGCGCAGCACGGTGTCGTCTAGGCTCTGGAGGACGTACGAGCAGACGGCGGTGCACTGCCCGCCCGACACGTCAGTCTTGATTGCCCACCCACTACTGCATGCCCCATTTGGCTCTTCGGGAAAGACTTACGGCTGCGTTCCACTTCTCTTCCGTCGCCGGCAGCGCCGCCACGAGCGCTTCCAGCGCTGCGAGGTGCTCCCCGCGCACCGCGTTGCCGACCGCGGGGTCGAGGCCCATGCGCAGCAGGAGTTTCACGCCGTCAACCGCGCTCGCGGGCTCGAGGTTCGGCGCCATCTGGCTTAGCAGGTCGAGGAAGGCACCGAGGCCGGCCCAGTTGTCCCTGCCGCCGCCGCCGCCGCCGTACGGCTCCTCGACCTCGGGCGTAGTTTTCAGCCTCGCGGGCCGTGGGTCGTACTTCGGCCCCCCGATCCCCTCCAGCGCGCCGTACAGCCGCGCGCCGTCGACGAGCCGCCGCGTGTTGCCCGCGCAAGCGACCAGCAGGCCGCAGTACTGCGTGCGTAGCCGCGGGTTCCGCTCCACGCACACGCGGTCGAGCATCCACAGGAACAGTTCCTCGGGAAGCTCCTTGCCCCTCGACGTGATGACCGTGTGCGGCAGCCCGTTGATGATGGCCTGGTCGCGCGTGTTCGGGTCCGCGAGGAACCGCCAGGTGCCCCGCGCCACGTCGACGGGGAACGGCGGCGTTCTCGCGCTCGTGGGCCCCGGGAACGGCTGCTGCTGCGGCCGCGGCGACGCGGTCGGGTCGAAGAAGTAGCACAGCCTGCGCGCACCCTGGACCTGGGTGCGGTCGATGGCGCGCGCGATCCTGTCGCCCCTGGGGTTCCCTTCCTCGTCGTTGTTCTCGTTCCCGTCCCTGTCCAGCAGCTCCCTGGCCACCTGCTTCAGGTTATTCGAGGGGCTCCCTCTGTCGCCGTCCTCCTCGTCGCTGTCGCTGCTGTTCTCGGCCTCCCTGATGAGCTCCTCGGCCCGCCGCGCACTCTCCTCTGTCCGCTCGCTCTGCCGCGTGTGGCTGATCAGCGCCTTCAGGTCGAACTTGTGCTGCTGCTGCTGTCGCTGCTGCAGCGTCAGCGGCGACCCGCCCGATGGTCCAGCCCCGGACGCGACCCTCTTGGCGCGCGGCGTGGACGTCATGTCACCATCGTTGGGCGGTTTCTGGTACGCCGCGGGACCGCCGCCGCCGCCTGTCTTCCGCCCACCGCCGATGAGCGCCGACAGCGATTCCAGCGAGTCGTCCGAGTCCTCCTCGTCATCCGAGCCCATGATCTCGTCTTGCGGGCCGAGGTGTCTGGAAGCCGCCGGCGACCTCGGCGGGGTCCTAGGAGACGACGGGAGCTGCTGATCCTCCGTCGCGGCGGCGGGTGATGACGTCGCCGACTCCGGTCGGGTGCTACCTGCCGATGACTTGACCGCGAAGAATCCCCTAATGTCTCTGTTCCGAACCATGGAGTATCTGGCTGCTACTTTTATTCAGGCAAGTATTGAGTCCACATTGAGTAGTGGAGAGATACCAGAAATGAAAAAGAAGAAATGGTACCGAGGACTGATGTGGCTTCTGAAGCGTCACAGCCTCGGGCGCTTCCCGTAATTACGTACCTAGTAGGCTTTGACGCGCCTGCGTGCACCGAACCGCGTCGCTAATTAGGCCTAAGAAGTGGGGCCTAATTGCCGTTTCAGGGAGCATATAACCTTAGTTGCTGCTCCAACTCAGCTAAACGAAAGGTTATTCAATTACTGTAGCTCTTTATAGGGACTTGGCTTCCGTTCATTCTTAGCTCCTTAGAAATATGACCTTTAACCACAGAGTATCTTTTCGGAAGCAGCCCTTCCACCCAACACCACATTCCCGGTCTCGATGTTTTGAGTAAGAAACACTACGGCGCCTGGCTCTAAGCTCGTGATCATAAACCTTAACTTATCTCGGACAGCATCGAAAGGACTCTCACGATCGGTTAAAGGATCGCTTAACCATGAAAAGCTTCTGGGCCTTCCGAGGAGGATTATAGATGTAGTAGAAAGAGACGAGGTATGAAGACTGATCGGTGAACACGACGTTGCGAAACCTGCTTGAGCGCTCAAAATGCCTTGAAGAAGCAATAACCTTAAACCATCAGATATATAATAGTTAACGTCTTAGATTTGGAAAAGGTATGGGAAAATCATGTGAAAAGATATGTACATTGTGCCCCAGCTTACTCTCTCTCGGCTCCTCACCATATCTATTCATTATCCGAGTCTTGGCATGTCAAGCTGAAGACTCGATCGTCTTCAGCAGTCCTTCCGCTGCTTGCCTACCCAGTCCCTCTAGGGTGCCCAAGCCCAAAAGCTGGAGCACACTGATATCAAAGCCGAAGGTCTGCCTCCACCAGTTACGCAACTCGATACCCACAAGCGAGTCCAGGCCGAGCTGAGAGACCGGAAGGGTAATGTCTAGATCCTCATCGGACTTCAGCAGGAGGTTCATGAGGTGCTTGCCGATCTCCAGGGCGAGGTAGCTGATCGTCTCGGGCTTTCGAAGGGTCTCCGGGTCGCTCTTAGCTCCGGCGAGGAATCCCTTGAGGCCATTGCTGCTGGCGCCGTCTTTGTCTGAGCCCACCTCGCTGATGTTGTGCCAGACGGCCATCCTGATATCCTTCTTCCACCATGAACGGCTCTCGGGGCTGCTCAGAGAGACGGTCGAACCGAAGCCGGTAGCGAAGGTGTTGCGGTGAACGAATGCTTCGCTTCGCGTGCTGGCGCCCGATTTGGTGGCCGGGAAAGTGATTGCCGCCTCGATCGCTTCGATCATCTCACTCTCCGTCACGCCGGAGTAGCCGTTCTTGATCAGTCTCTGTAGGAGCGCATCGTCGCGCGCAGCGTATCCCATATCAGCGACTGCACCAATATCGATGGACGAGGCGGCAAGACCCATGTTGTTCCTGTACTGAGCAAAGGCATCTAAGAACGTGTTTGCGCCGGCATAGTTGGCCTGACCAGGCTGCCCGTTGAGCCCGGACATCGAGGAGAGGAAGACGAAGAAGTCGAGCTCAATTCCAGCATCCACCGTAGCTTCGTGCAGGTACCACGCGCCCTTCACTTTGGGATCTGAGGCCTTGATCCACTGCTCCACAGTCATGTTCCTGAATGCCTCATCTTGGAGGAGCATAGGAGAGTGCACAACACCCTTCAGGTTCGGCGCTTGCTGAACTGCTCGGATCACGTCGTCCTTGTTGATCAGGTTGCCCTTGACGAGTCGGACTTCGCAGCCCATGCTCTCGAACTCCTTGATCAGGTCGACTTCTTCAGGGCGCGATCCAGGGTTCCTGGATAGGCAGACGAGGCGCCGAGCGCCATGCTCAACGAGATGCCGGGCGATGACGCTGGCGATACCGCCAAAACCTCCGGCTAGCAAGTAGGAGGCTGAACCGTCCATCTTGAATACGTCGGCGGCCTTGAGGGGGGTCGTGCCGATCTTAAGAGTACCGTCTGGGTTCCTCAGCGTAAGCACGACCTTGCCCGTGTGCTGTCCGTGTTGCATATGCTTGATGGCATCCTCTGCGGCCGAGGCATCAAAAGCGGTTCGAGGGGCGAGCGGAGTAATGCGGCCCTCGTTCAGGAAGCGTACGGTCGACCGCAACAGCCCCTTGACCATCGGCTGTCTCCTGGCCATGAGTGCGTCCAGGTATACACCGGTATAGCTCCGGCCGCCCAGGAAGGACTTCATATCTAGCTTGCCGGCGCCGATCAGATCCTTCTCGCCGATTTCGACCATCTTACCAAACTCGGCCACACTCTTCCAGGTCGCGTGCAGGAGGTCACCGGACAGCGAGTTGAGAGCCAAATCAACGCCCTGCCCGCCGGTCTCGCGCATGACACCATCCACGAAGCTCGCGCCCCTGGAGCTGAAGATGCGGTTCCTAGGCAGGCCGAAGTTCTGAACCAAGTAGTTGGCCTTCTCTTCGCTGCCGACCGTCGCGTAGATCTCTGCTCCTGTCATCTTGGCGAGCTGGAGCGCAGCCAGGCCGACGCCGCCAGCAGCACTGTGAATGAGAACAGACTGAAAGTCAAAGGTTAGACTGACTCCGAGTAGTTCAAGAATGGTCAAATAACTCACCTGTCCGGGTTGCAAGTTTCCAACATTGTAGAGTGCGGCAATCGCCGTAGAGTACGCCGCGGGTACTGTCGCTGCCTCTTCAAACGAGAGGCTGTCGGGAATCTTCTCGCAAAGCCCCTCAGCAGTGACTAGGTGCGAGGCGAGGTTGCCAGCACCCAGGCACATGACGCGGTCGCCTACAGCAAGGCCCTTGACCTCTGGGCCGACGCGGGATACCACACCGCTCGAGTCTACGCCTAGGCCTCCGGCAGGGTAGGGGACTGCACCCATGACTTCCGAAACGTCCTGTTAATTGACAGGTCAGTAGTGTTATCAGCGCGAGTTTGGACTGGATTACACACCTTGGAGCTCAGTCCAGCAGCGAAGACCTCGACTTCTACTTGGTCACCATCCAGCTCCTTCGCACCCCGAGACACCCAGCGTAACGAGGACAGCCGACCAGGTTTCTCTGCCACAAGAGCCGCGCGGCCTCCCGTGCTGGACTCCGACACAGGCTCGTCTTTCAAGATGAAAGGATAGACCCTGGGGATATTGATGGCACCGTTGGAAATGGCGTATTCGTAGTCGGGCCTGAGGAACTCGTCCTCGAACCTCTTCTGGAAGTGAGCGAACACGTCGACCACGGCGTCCAGGGACGAATCGAGGTTGTCCACTTCGCACGTAGCAAAGTCCAGAAGGTCCTCATTGCGGATGGAACGCGCCGCGCCGATGACCTGAGCGTATCGGGGGTCGCTGCAGTGAATCTGGCTGGGGCGGGTGACCCAGAGCAAGCCCGACTCGCCGAGGTTAGCCAGGAGGTGTTGGAACGCCTTGAAGCGAGACTCTTCAACATTCTCGAAGAAAGGACCGCTCTCGTCAAGAAGAGAGATCACATCCCGAGACTTTGGCAGCTCGTCGCCGAGCCGGCGCCGCTCGACCGTGTAGCCCCGACTCTGCAGCTGTTGGGTCAGAGCGTCGGCGCTCTTGGCACCGTCGTCGCCCAGGATGGTCACGGCCTTGTTGACCGGCTTGAGGCTCGCCGTGTCGGGTTTCGCGACCATGATGGCGTTCAACTGATGCGGCTCCTCGGAATCGAAAACCACGGCGTCAAGCCCGGCGAAGCCCGCTCCTTTGAGCTCAGACTCCCAGCGAGCGGGCGCCACGTAGGGTTCGTCGCCGCGCCCATCTGCCTCACCCTGCCACCAGCCATCGGTGAGTCCCAGAATGTAGTTGACCCACTTGGACGGCGTGTGGAGCTCCTGCAGAAGGAGCCTGCCATTGGGAGCAAGGAGCTTGTGAACGTTTGTCAGAGACTCCTTGAGGCTCTTCGTCGCGTGGATGACATTGGTTGCGACGACCAGGTCGTACTTGTCGTTCTCGAAGCCTTGCTCGGCCAGGTCCTTGCTGATGTCCAGCACACGGTACTCCATGTTTTGGTAGTCCTTGAAGAGCTTCTTGGCATTGGCTATCGCGGTGGAAGAGTTATCAGCGAATGTGTACTTGGAGTACAAGGGCTTTCCGATCGGCAGGACCAGTTCCTTCAAGATGCTAGCGGTAGATGCTCCCGTGCCCGCACCCAGCTCTAGGATGCGGAGGTTAGACCTGGCATGTGCCACGCTCCGGATGAATGCAGCTCTGTTGATTGCGTTGATTGAGGCGTACACAGCGGTGAGGGTGTCGTTGGCCTGGAGGAGCTCCGGAGGGTCCTTCTGACCGGAGAGCAATGGGTCGATGTTCTCAACCACCTTGGCGAGACCGTCAGCGCCGCCGGCGACTGGTGAACCAGACATGCGCTGGTGCAGATTCTGCACCTTGTCGAGGATGGATGCGTCATCCAGGGAGTGCATGGGGAAGTCCTTGCTAAGAGCCTGGACTTGACGGCCGACCCAGGCTGCAAAGTGCTGCACCGTGGAGGTACTCGACAGGGTCGCCGCGCTCTCAATACGTCGCTGGGTATAGACCATGCATAGCTTGCCCATCTCATCCAAGAGCGGCGCCCACTCCTGACGGGGGATCTCGGGCTTGATGAGGCTGGCCGCGTCGAGGAAGTCGATGTGCGGGCGCCAGATCACGCGCGCCGTGATGGGAAGATGGTGCAAATCTTGCTTCTCACCCTCTTCAAGGGCCGTGAACCGACCCTCCGGCATGTCCAAGACAACCTTACCATCTGCGATACATTGGAAGCTGCCCTTAATCTCACCATTGCCGGGTTGGACCTCGGTGGATGCCGTCACCTTCATGGCCGCGTCAGGGGCGCAGCGGAAGATCGTCACCTTCTCCAGCATAGTGGGCATGGCTCTACAGTTGCTCGCATTGATCTTGCCGTACCTGCAAGCGATCAAACCCGACTGGAGTGCGGCGTCAATCACCGCGGGGTGAAGGTGGAAATGCTCCTCGTCTCCGTTCAAGTCCTGGGTCAAACTGCTCGATGCCTTACGCTCAAGGGTTCCGGCCGTGATGTCGTCCAGGCGCTGGAAACGAGGACCGTATTCCATCCCCGCCTTGGTCAAGATGTCGTACACCTTCTTCCTCTCAAGCCTCCGCGGCAGCGGCCCATCACTTTCAGACTTAGCCGGCTCGGAGGGCCCAGGTGCGACCTGACCGGAGCAGTGCTTCACCCAGTTCTGGCCGTTGTGGGAGGCGACGGTGAACTCCCACCACTCACTGTCAACCGTGTCGGTGAGGCGGTGGGGGCGGAACGTCGTGACCACCTCGGTATCAACGCCTTCCTTCAAGACAAGGGCTTGGCTGAGTACCACGTGGCGGAGACTGTAGGAGTCTTCGACGCCGCTGATCTGCCTGACAGCCTCGCCAGCCATCGCTAAGTAGCCTGCGGCGGGGAAGATGACGGTGCCCTCGATCTTGTGGTCGCGCAGCCAAGGCGCGTCGTCCAGGTTGATCAGGTTGCGGAAGCTAGGCTCGAGGCTGGTGGTCTCCAGCTGGCGGCGACCCAGCAGCGGGTGTTTGCCGAACTGCGGGTATCTCCATTCCTTCGACATCCGCGACTCGTACCAGAACTCGGCCTCGTGGTTCCAGGGGTAGCGAGGCAGATCCGGAAGGCACGTTCCAGCGGGCGTGAGAGCGGCGTAGTCGATCGGGATGTTGAGCTCGAAGAGCTTGCCGACGGCAGTGAGATACGACTCGACGCAGTCCTCGTTACGGTTCATAGCCGACACGTACGGCGGCGAGGCGGATGCCTGGGCAAAGATCTGTCTCGCAGGACCAGCTAGCGCGCCATGGGGTCCGACTTCCAGGAATGCGGGGTTCTTGATGTGCTTCAGAATGCCAGCAACAGCCGGGCTGAAGAGCACGGGAGATTCGAGATTCTGCCGCCAGTATTTGGCGTCGAGGACGCGCTCTTCCGGCACTCCGCTGCCCGACACGCTGGAGAAGAAAGGCTTCACAGGTACCTTACCCTCCAGGTGCGGCTTCACTGAATCGCAGTAGTCCTGTCCGATCTCCCGCATGTGGTAGGAGTGGTAGGCCTTCTCGACCTTGAGCAGTCTAGCCGTGATGTCGGGATACTCTTCCTTGATGCGCGCCACAGTAGCTTGGACTTCATCGGCGTCGCCGGAAAGCGTAACACTCTTGGGGGAGTTCTCGCAGGCGACGACGACCTTGGGAGCGTTCAGGAACTTCCCCACCTCACCCCAGCCTAGGCCAACCGCGGCCATGGCGCCCTTCCTCTTCTGGAGCTTCGCGGCCTGTCCGCGCTGGTAGGCTCCGACGATGGCCTCCTTTGCCGTGAGGGCACCAGCAGCGTAAGCAGCGGCAAGCTCACCACTGCTGTGGCCCACAACCGCCGCAGGCTCTACACCGATAGACGCGAACATGTCGACCAGACCGATCTGGACGGCGGTACACAGGGGCTGCGAGAGTTCTGCCTTCTGGACGTTCGACGCCTTCGCTGACTTGTGAAGCTCTCCCTCGATCGTCCATTCAGGGGCGTTAGGAATGGATTGCAAGCACTTGTCCAGAGCCCTAATGGTCTTCTGGAAGGGCAGATCGTCGCGCAGCAGAAGCTCCCGGCCCATACGGGGCCACTGGGCTCCTTGTCCGGTGAAAACCATGACGAGGTTCATTGGCTGATTCGGCATCTTCCTGCCTGCGGACGCAGGGGTCTCGTTCTTGCCGACGACCCTGAAAGCACGGTGCGAGAGGTGCTCCCTCCGGTTTGCGAGCGTATAAGCCAGGTCGTCAATCTTCTCGGCCGAGTCTGGTCGCTTGAGCCAGTCCTCGTACTGCTTCGTCATGGTCTTCAGGGACGGGGCGGAAGCCGCCGAGTACAGCAACAGCTGCGGTTCCGTACCCTGCTTGTCCCCTCGGGCCTTCTGGGGAATGTTGAAACTGCGCGCCGAATCCACGATGACGTGCGCATTGGAGCCACCGAGCCCGAAGCTGTTGACGCTGACTCGCTCGTGCTTGTCCTCGGGGAAAGGCGTCGGCTCGACGGGCACAGTCAGCTTCCGCTCCTTGAAGGGGATCTTCGGGTTCGGGATGTTGAACTTGATGTTGGGGGGGATGGTGCGGTTCTCCAGGGACATGACTGCCTTGATAAGAGATACGAGACCAGAGGCACCTTCGGTGTGGCCCACGTTAGGCTTGACCGAAGTGATGTGGATACCGGCATCTCCGAAGATGTTGGCGACCGCGCCGGTCTCGATGGGGTCTCCGACGGCCGTGCCGGTTCCGTGGCATTCGAAGTAGGCCGTCTTGGAGAAATCCGTGATACCGGCCAGCTTGTATGCCTTCCGGATCATGGCCTCGTGCGCCTCCCCGTTGGGCTGCGTGATACCTTGCGTCTTGCCATCGGAGTTCGACATGGCAGCTCTGATGACCGCACGGACGGGGTTGCCGTCTCGGATGGCGGCATCCAGAGGCTTGATGTAGATGGCGACGACGGCTTCGCCTCGGGCGTAACCGTCCGCATCGGCAGAGAAACTCTTGCAGGAGCCCTCGGGGGAAAGGATGCCCTTCTCAGTCATCGACTGCGTCGTGCCGGGTGCCATGATCAGGGTGCAGCCCGCGACGATGGCTCCCTCGCAGATGCCTCGCTGAATGGACGCGCAGGCCTCGTTGAGGCCGATCAGCGCGGACGAACAGGCCGTGCGGATAGTCATGCTTGGACCCTTCAGACCAAACTCGTAAGAGATACGGTTACCGAGCATCCAGTCGTTGTAACCGTCGATTCTGTTGGGACCGTGCGACATGGGATCCCTGTTCATCATCTCGCCCCAGTCCTCGCCCATGTTGCCGACGTAGCACCCAATGGGCTTTCCCCTGAAGCTGACGTCTCCCGCGTCGTCGAATGCCTCCCTGACCACCTCCAGCAGGCGGCGCTGCTGCGGGTCGGCGAACTCGAGCTCCGTGCGGCTCAGCGAGAAGCGGGACGTGTCCAGGGCGCCGAGCTTGATGCTGTCGTCCAGGAAGTAGCCGTACTCGGACGCGACGGCCCCCGGCCGCTTGTTCTTCGAGTGGTACGCCGACACGTTGTAGCGGGACTCGGGGACCCGGGTCCGCGCGTCGCCCTTCGACAGCAGGAACTCCCAGAATTCCTGCGGGCTCGCCGATCCGCCGGGAAGTCGGAGAGCCATACCGCAGATTGCGATGGGAATGGCATGCTCAGTCGTGTCGGCGCCATGGCTTTCATGGACTCCATTGCCGTTGGCGTACAAGGTACCGTTGGTGCCATTGACACGGGAGGTGCCGTTGACACCATTGGTGTGCGAGATGCCGTTAACGCCATTGGCGTGCGAAGTGCCGTTGATTCCATTGGCGTGGGAGGTGCCGTTAACGCCATTGGCGTGCGAAGTACCGTTAACACCGTTGGTAGTCATGGTTCGTACCGGGAGGCCTGTTGCTTCGGTGGGATTGGATGCCCTGTTGTTTCAGTGGGGTTGGATGCTCGACGTTGGTAATATGGGCCAGTCTCCCTTCGTAAGGAGGTAGTAGTGTGTTGAATGGTGTTTGAGTGTGAGGATGGGATGCAACTTCAGCCTCCAAAACGTTAGGGCAATGGCCCCGTTGATATAGTCGTGTTCTGAGAGCTAGGACCGTTCCTCGGAGTCCTTCGAGATGGTAGAGGACTTAGTTTCCCGACCCATTTGTGGAGGTAAGGCCCATATCCACCCTCACGGCGCATCTCGGACACAAGGAAGCAGTAGGCATATCCTTGGGCGGCCCGAAATCAGCTCCGTTATGATTGATGATCCGAAAGCAGAAACTTCTCGACGTTAAGCAGCGGTCTCCGATGGTTGGAAGGATTACTGGGTGTCGGAGACCGGATGACTAAGGTCATGGCTTTGGGGACTATCCACGCAAGGGTCATGTCGGTGTTTCTACGCATCTTTTTCGCCAGTCACCAGCTACGGGTATGGGAACAGATCGGCCGGGAAGGTAACTTCGATCCCCCTCGCCGACAATGGATGTACTTCGCAAGTCCGTTCACATACTTCCCCCCCATCGTCTCCACATACCAATGCGGCTGAAGCTAAGATCCGCCCTAAAAGCTTCCCGCGAGCCAAGCCGCCAAGATGCCGACTGGGCCTAAGCCTTACAGCCTTGTCCCTGGACTGGGTTGTAGAGTTACTATGACGGGCCAAGATTCGGAACGAATGTAAACCTTACGGCTTTGCTCGGAAACAGGTACGGACATCTTTGTGTTACGGGATGACGTTGTCCAAATGTGAAGCGCACGCGAATACGTAGCATTGTACTAATCCCGAGATGATCGGGCTTTATAACCGTAACCGGGATGTTATATTCACGTTAACTCAATTCGCTAATAGCTGCAGTGCCTTTGATGATATATATATATATCAGCTTCTCCAGACGATATAGGATCCTTCCCATCGAGAAGTCAGCAACGTCAACATTGTTGGTTCTGTCATCACAAGAGACTCTGACTTCTATCTTCTCCCCAGTCCATGCTATCTTCAACGGCAACGATGACGGAAACCGGTTCAGTTTGGATGGCGGAATGGGCCGCCGCACAGAAAGTTAAGGCGCCTAGCATGAAGAATGAATCCGTCTTCTATCGAAACCTTGAAGAAGAGCTGGACCTCGCTAGACAAACCGGTCATTCTCTACCATTGCATCTTCCGAACCATGAGATCGACTTCTCCTCATGCGACGTTATCGGTCTCGGCCAGTCTGGCGCCTTGAGGAAGGAGTTTCTTCAAGAGCTTGCCGACAACCCCAACTTCCATCTGGGCGCCGGCGGATCGCGGCTTATGGACGGCCATACGAGGTACCAGGATAAACTGGAACGAGAGATAGCCGAGATGTTCGACGTCGAGTCAGCACTCGTCGTGCACTCCGGCTGGACCGCCAACCAAGCCATTTTCTCGACCATCCCCCGTCCTGGTGATGTCATTGTGTACGACGAGTTGATGCATGCCACCGCTCTTGCTGGCATGAAGGTCAGCCTGGCACTTGAGCAACGCCTTTTCCGCCACAATGATGTGGACTCTTTTATCGAAGTGCTGGAGGAAGTACGTGATTCGCAGCCACAGATCCGCAGCGGAAAGCGCTGCGTTATCATCGCCGTCGAGAGTTACTACAGTATGGACGGGGACATCTGCCCTCTCAGAGAACTCATAGACGCCGCCAAGGAAATCTTCCCACTGGGAAATGCGCAATTCGTGGTCGACGAAGCTCACAGCTTCGGTGTTGTCGGTCCGAAAGGCTTAGGCTTCGTTTCTGAGCTAGGTCTTGAGAAGGAGATCGCGATCAGAATGCATACGTTCGGGAAAGCCTTGTCTGGCTCTGGCGGTAAGGGCTCAAATATTTCAAACGTTGAAAACTAGACTGACAAAATTCGTAGCTGTCATTCTTTCCAACAACACTGTCCGTTGGATGCTCATCAACCACGCCAAAGTGCTCATCTGCTCCGTAGCACCTCCGTTTACGCTGTTAGCCGCGGCGCGTGCCGGACTCAGGTTAATGCGAAGCGAAGAAGCACAGAAGGTAAGCGCGTCTCTGATCGGAGCTTACGGCGTGGAACTTAACGCATCCCAGGCCCGTGACAGGTTGCAGTACTTAACTAAGCTTTACTTGGATACACTTACTTCCAACCCGATCTACAAAAAGGCCAACGCCAAAGGGCTTCTCCGAATGCCCATGCACGAGGAGGAAGACTGGCACGACCAACCCTTCATCACTCATATCGTCCCTATCTGGACGAAATCGAAGCACGCCCATTATCTGTCCTTCCATCTCGTGTCCGATGGCATCAACGGTACCCCCATCGTATTCCCCATCGTGCCGAAGGGAGAGGACCGGGTGCGACTCATTATGCATTCATATAACACAGAGGAAGATGTGAAGACCCTCGTGAACTCCATCTGCTCCTGGGCACAGGAGATGCTCGAGATCGAGGCGAGCGGCGACAAGAATAGGCTCCCCAAGGCAGCGCAACGCGCGTTCGACCTGATGAAGAAGGTCGCGGCAGAGGACGGAGTTGACGGAACCAAGGAAACCAACGGGGTCAATGGAACCAACAGAGCTAATGAGATCGCCAATGGAACCATGTAGATAGTGGGGCCATGCATAGACAGATCATCGCATAAGATCGTATATGGACGGGCATTTTCTTTTGGCTGACGACGAAGGTATTTTTCTCCATTCTAAGTGAAATTGTACGAGTCATGCTGCCTATGAGACCACGTGTTAGCATATCGGTGTGACTTGAGGTCTTCGTGGATAGGGGTGAGTGGGGTTCCCTATGGCAACGGTGGGCTTGGGCAAGAGCCCCACTATCAGGACCGATGTACAGCACTGGCTGGACGTTTCCACGAGCGCACCAGACCAACATCAGAAAAGAATGACCGGAGAAAATAGACCTGGTTGCACTTTGTGTATTACACCACATTTCGGTTTTGCTATGTAATTGTCTGTGTCTGTATCCCAATGCGGTGGGTTCATAGTGATGTTGCAATAGTGAAAACTACCGAGAAATCTACTCAAGTGCAAGTTGCAGGTCAACCTCGAGTCTTCGCGGCTCTCTTAAGGCCGGATCAACCTTTTTTTCCCCGGGAAGACGCATAGAGCTAGGACATGTTTCTGCGCGTTACGTGTACCTTCCCGATCATGTCTAGACTACCTTCCTGGAAGTATTCTGATGTAGGTGGCCGGATTAGCCCAATCGGAATAGGCGTCACCCCTGTGCGGGCTGAAAGGAGCCGCTGCATGTCAGCATTTAATGCAAAGACCAGCTTTTGAGCCTTTGCCCTCTTTGCCACCAGCGAGCAGCTTCCGCAGAAAGCTTAGCAAGGCATCGGACCTTCTTTGTCCCGTTTGTGAGGGGTTCATTGTGCGGCAAAGATCACATGTCATAACCAGCTGCAAGATCCGATCGACATAGGACGACACTTCGTGCTCACTTTTGGAACCGCAACGGGCAAGGGGGTTTAATTTTCCCTCCCAAGCCGATAGAAGATTCTAGCCTGCCGGCTGCGACGGAGTTGCAGACTCGACCCAGACTTTCACATCTATGCCTATTACGAACCATTCTATTTCTCGAACTGTGAAGCCGGTAGAAGCTCAAGGTACTGCATATGTTACCCGGGATATACACCCGAATTGAGACCAAAATCTTTCCATCTACGGCTATAGCACCTGCCGTGAACAAAGGCAGGAAGCCGTTTGTCAATTCGGTAGGGCAGAGGCGGAGGTGTCCCTAGCGCCAGGGGTAAGAGCGTTTCTACCCGCTGACAATGAAGTGACGATGTCCAGAATTTCGTCAGCATGCAATCATGTCTTCGATTCAGCAGCCGCCGCGGATACGAGGCCATTAATCAATGTGCAGCCGGTGAGACGAAATGTCAACACCCGCGGGGATCACGGGTGAGGCGCCGGAAGACCTCTACATCAGGTTCATCAAACTGCTAGCCGTTTCCGGTGACCCAAGCTAAGCAATGGCTGAGTGTGCGCAAGCGCTGGCGAACGGAAGTGGCACACCCCTGAATATACCATCGGGAAACTACAACCGATGGTATCCGCAGTCATGCAGTCAGCATCCTCAGCGACGTGAAAGAGACAAGAAAGCGTTGACGGCGATTACTCATGGGTGAGTCCCAGGCAAGCTTGAGGATAATGAAGAATAGCCAAGTACGCTACTGATCAGAACTACTAGTGTTCAAGGAAGGAGGTGGTGAGCGTCGCCGAACTAGCATGCCAAACAGGAACTTTTGTATGGGCGCACGAGAACTTCGTACATTACGCCAAGGTAAAAGCAGGGTTACTATGGGGTGTTCGGGGACGCCGAACAAGAAAATAAGCACTATGCAAGCGACCCACATTTTGGCTATGCTTTACTTTGAATGTCGCTGGCCGCGGGACAATAGCCAAAGCCGTTGTGGGATGCCCAGCAGATGTTGCAGTCTGTTAACTTGGCAAGGACGGAAGGATAGTCATTGGGTCGCATATAGGGTGACGAAAATAATCTTGAAGTGCATCTGGAGAGGCAGTATCCGACTCTCCGCCAATGCTTGAGACTACGAGCGGATAGGGACATCCAATAACTGGGCTAAGAGGCAAGAAACGAATACGAGTTCAAGGGCGAATCACCATCCGTTGCGGTAACAGGTAGGGCGCTGCGACAAGAACTGAGACTTATGTAACCTCGATCTTCTCTTTACGACATTATGGGGAACCCTTGTCAGATCTGGTGTCATCCGTTACATTCTTCTCCTAGTTATAGTATCTAGCGTTTCTAGTAATTATTTGACAGGGCCGAAGCAAGTGGGATAGGCGGGGCTTAATCAACTCTGATCGGAATATTTGATAAGCATGTTTAAGTTATGTCCTAGATGAATCATCTCGTCAAGCTCGATCACGCATCATGCTGTTGGTTTAAGACGAAAATGGCTTACTTCCAAAATACGCCTGTGTCTCGCTGTGAGTGAAAGACAACTGGCAAGCAAACATAGTAAGGGGTTATCCCTGGCAACTACTAGGTCTCCAAAAAGGTATTTATTTACTCGATGGGCGGTAGTCGGGTTGGGGTAGGCAACTACGATATGTTGGGAGATACGAATGTTCTATAGCAAATTACCAATCTATAAATACCTGGGACCCTCTAAACATCAGGTAGTCTATCTCAGGGTCCTACTTCGGTGATTCTTGGCCATTGCTGGCGGCCCGAGGAAACATATGGGTTTATAGCTATAAGAAACCCGAAGTCATCGCAGTATATGATTCTGACTGAAAACTATGATGCTAAGAGCCCGTCCTAGTATAAAAATATTGGACGTTGAATCCAGCCTGTTCGGTAAGATATGACTCATTATATTTGTTAAACCACACTGTAGCTAGTTATAACTAACTAGTTCGCATCTGCAACAACGTCCCTAATTAATTCTTGTTTTTATTTATGCTTTCCATCATTTACGTCCATGAAATCCAGCAGTATAAGAGGAGAAACGTCCCTATAACCGAACAATTGCCAAAGCAAGAAACTGGGAGTTATTTGTCGTTCAACGTCTAGTTGCTGCTAATTGCCTGGACCGAAGCAACTAGACGAGGTTACCTTATTTAACCCTAACTCTTCCAAACAACCTTTGGCTTCCGAAGCTGGGCCGTATAGAATTGCCTTCCTTCATGAAGGACGGTAACACTTGCATGTCGTGAGGGCAGCCTCCGTAATGTTAACTCTTTCGCATTCCCCGCTGCCGGCGCCTAAGACCTATTGCATTGACCATATGACCCAGGCCGAAATGGGATATCAGAAGGTCTTCATTAAGTCCTCCATTGCAAGCCTTATGCCATCCCGACTATGCAACATTGTTGAAACCCGAGAGGCGAACATGAACGTCTCTTTGACGGCGAGGTTGGGCCAAATGCACATTAAGTTTAATGAGGATCGTCCGGTATTTCCAGTTACTTTCTACACCTACAACCAGGCCTCTATGTCTTGAACTCTACTTCGAAAGATTGATAGGTGAATTGAAGCTGCTCGCAAACCGCATATCTCATCCGTCCAGAGCCTTCAGGAGAGTGGGGCGGCCGGAGCCGCCCGGGGATGGGTTGAGCAACCAATAGCATCTCTCCCTTCTCACCCGAGTCTTAAAAATTCCGTACGATTTGTTACTTTCGCACTTTAATGATTGCCATAGAGCAGCTTAGTGAGTGTCATGTAAACGACGGCGGGGAACGCCCGCCCCCAGGAGTACTTAGAACCCTGCTTGGGTGTTCGTACCAAAGACACCCGAGATGCTCTACTCAACAACTAGTTTTCCACGTACAGTTCCGACCACGCTTTCCAGGCCGGGAAACACCCAAGGACGTTGGAGCTTCGCGACGGAGTTCCTCAGTTTCTGATGAGCCACTCTAGCACGGGCGCGGGTGCATCCTCTTGGTTGGCAAGGGCAGATATCATGCGATCGAATCGTTGCGCATTTGCTTGCATTACCCGTAACGGGCAGAGTGCTCAACGCTGTCGAATTCAAGATGCTTAGTGATGTAAAGTGACTTGTCTTGGTAACATAACGTCACAGAGCGAAACACGCCACATTAGTTTGTAACACTGACATCCTCGGGCGGTATCTCTCCACATGTTAGATGTCCGGATTTTCTTTCAATCGGTCAGTTTCGTGCACTAGCCGGTATCTGACATGGATGTGTTTATTCCGTAGGATACTGAGCAGTCGTTAAAGAAACCACCTTGATCGCATCACTGAGCACGTCCATACCCTTTACAGGCTTAGCTCAGGACGGACCGCTCGGCAGATTCCGTTTCTGCAGCACTTAAGCCTGGCGTGGTGCCGCGTGGCAAGTGAGGTGGTGGTGTGATCGGACGGCGACATCCCTATGAACTCTTGCGTGGAAGCTTGCAATCCGTCGTCGGTGTAGGTTCGTATCCTGGCCAGATCAAATTTCATGGCTGCAATCATTGCCATTACTGACTTCTAAACTTTTGGGTCTTGTATCGCACCTTTTTGGACCGGCATTCAACTTGGTAAATATTTGACATACAACGGAGTCGATATGCCACTATAAATCTTCAACCCACGAACCAAGAAAGGCTTAAGTAATGACACCTTAAGTGGAGTGACAGCGGAACGGGCCACCGAAAGGCTAAATAAGGAAACAATTAGCGGGAGAGTAGCAAGAGAGGCTATTCAGACGGCCATCGTTCTGAAACCCTCGATGACGCTCAGACGCTGTGGGACAGAGAACGTTGGCTTGGCGATCGAGATCGAGGCTTCAACGTCCGGAAGGGCTTGTCTCGATATCAGACCTCCGATTGGTTTTACAGCTGAGCCAAGGGGGATAGCACCAATCACAGACACCCAAGGAATCCAGCCCACGTCGCCAAGCAAATTGACAACAAACGGCCCTGCAAAATGCGGCAGTACACCCTCGCAGGGCCTATTGCAGTTAGTGCGCTACAAGCCCCATATTCTAGGATGTTCTTAACTGATTGGTTGATGCCAAAAAAGGTGATGTGGCTGAGGGGGCTTATGAAACCCCCAGCTACCGAATCAGCCCCCTTGACTTGGGACTTGCTTGTACTAATTGTCAAGTATTTCCCACTGTAACATGTATGGCAAATACATAGAGATGTTCTGCCATACAGGTGACGGAACCTGGGTCTTGTAGCGCACTAACTGCAATAATCCCTGCGAGGGTGTACGCACGGGGGTCCAAGGAGGTGCAGTTAGCTGAGCCAAAACGGGTAAGCAGGGCTCTGTTTCTTCATCAGCGCGCGGTTCTTCAGAAACAGATCCGATCCCAATGTACTACTGGCTGCATACATTACAACTCTCAGGGTACTCTTTGTTAGTTACCTCCATTGAACCACCATATTGCGTATGAGGCCAACACATCGACTCCTATAAGTATTGTATGGGATATACACTGGCACTTCGGCCAAGGTCGATCTGCGTTACCTTGCGATAGCGGCAAGTACTGGTAAAACCTTCAAAGTATATTTACCCCAATATAAATTTGTATGAGATCTTACTTAATCCAATGGTGGACCTGGCGGGGGTAACTAACAAGGAATACCCCTGGGAGTTGGTGTAGGTTCAATACGCAGCAAGAATACTAAGTAGCGCCAATTTCCTGAAGCTATTATCAAAGGAACATTCTTTGCGCTTCCCTCTGCTACTGTCGTCAGCACTTTAAAAAGCCGAACTACGCTGATTTATCTTCCGTTTTGGTAAGATGACGTAAAACGCCGGTAGCAAACCAGGCACAGCTCATACGTAACGCCGTGCACCTTAAACAAAATTCTTTAAAATAATCGTCCTGTAGTACGAGACAGTTCGCCAGAGAAAATGCCGCCAGAGCTCTATGCATCGGCAAAAACCTACCTATGCAGTGGTGTGTTTATAGAAGGGAACTACACCTTAAGTCAGAAAGCATGCCCGCCAAGCCAGTACAGTAAACAACGACTCCACATGATACCATAGCTTCTTTCCTTGCAGATTGCAAGGGACTGGCGTGACATGAGTATTACGATGCGGTCCAAGAAGCTCTGATGTTGAATAGGAACTTGCACGAAGTGCATACCGTATAAGGTAGTATTAGGAACTTTTACGAGATAGCAAGGAGCGTCACAAGGTGAGAGTATGCTAAATGGTGAAACAAATCGGTTTATCGAAATGCATAACAGTAATTGTAATGGCTAGCATACTGGATCTAAATGCCTCAGCTATCTTAAGAGGACTCGTCCGAGAGCTGGATTCAAGCCAGGGGGGTCGGCCTTATAAATCTCCCCGCCTTATATTCGACCCTTGTCATATTATAACATTGTCATATTATAACAGTGGGCCCCACTACGTTACCGTGTAACCCTTCGACTTCATTTACCTTCGATATATCCCTTATAACGACAACTTTTAGGATAATGATTAATCGGATCGTAAACATATTTTTGGGAACTTTTCTTTGAACACAATATTAACATCAGCAGTTTATATACATATCTGTATTATACGATCAAAAAATAATAGCAAATTCTCGGGCCATTCAATAAGACTGCCCCGTCCCACAATAAACAAGGGGTCGAGTCTAATACAGCAGGGATTCTTCAAAGTGCGTATGCTTTCCCCATCCCGCTGATTGGGTTAGCTCTCTCATAACCGGCTGGTTCACCTGCTCAGTCAGTCAGCTCGACCCTACATAATATACTACATCTGCTCCCACCATCTTACCAGCGAAAGCAATAAATCTCAATCATAGATCTGTCTCGCCTTCCCACCACTTCTCTCGAACATCTTGTACCACATCCATAGAAGAACGCCTCGAATAATGACCCCTACAGTAAAACAAAACAGACGCTTGGCTTGCATCCTGTGCCGAGACCGGAAAGTGAAGTGCGGTGGTGAAAAGCCTTCATGCGATAGATGTATCAAAGCGGGGGAGACTTGCGTCTACTCCATCAACCAGAAAGCGTCTCGAGCAGAGCTGCAAGAGACGGTACTCCAGCTGAGCGAGAGGCTAGGTATAACAACTCTCCATATTTGCGACGTTGTGACCAGAAATTAATGATCGGGCCCACAGAGCAGGCGGAGGCCAGTCAGGCCGCGCTGATGGCACAGCAGCAAAAGCTGGCGAACTGTGCATGTCGATACCCCTTCGCGTTCGATGCCCCGTTGCTAGAGACCCTCGGAATGTTCAACCCCTCTACTGCGGAACCTCGGCAGGCGAGCCTTACCTCCAGCCACGTCCCGTCCTTCGAGAGCTCACCCGCAAGTGGAACATTACACAACAGTGCAGGAACTGGGGACAGTATATTTCCTTTCGAAGTCCGGGCTGGCCAGTTCTTTATGTTGGACAGCCCTCCCGACCCTACCGGATCAACCAACGCGTCAGCGCAATTGAAGGATGACATAATTTCTTCACCAATGGTTACCGAGCTGGACCCCACAGCACCGTTGAGTCTTCCACCCTTTCCGGTGGACGTGGACGGCCACAGCTCGAATGTAGCATCGGTGGATCCTATTCCGGTTCGATCGAACCACCCTCGACTTCCAAGTCTCCGCGACGTCCAAGAGTGGACATGGAGTACGTCAAGTGAGCCCGATCGTGGGGGAAGTGCACCCGACGACCGTTCAGACGAAGAAGTTGAGCGGCTCCTTCAAGAATTTATATCCCTAGACAGCGTGACGGAGTCCGCGCAGTATAATATAATAGGAGTGGCAGACACGGTGGCCATGTATTCGAGTTACTTCCGGCAGTGGAGCGCTGACGGGAAGCATAACGTGGAGGGGCTGATGAAGTTTCTTGAGACCCTGGAACAGCGCATGCGCGAGATCAGCGAGATCGCCTCGGAGCAGGTCCTGGCGCAAGCCCGCAGGGCGCGTGAAGCTGTGGGGGCGTACGACACGTATCGGGATCGGATGAAAGAGCTCGAGGAGGAGCACAGGCGTCGAGCGCAGGCCCGCTCGGACTTCTTCCGCGCCAGGTATGACTTGAGTAGTCCATTGTCGCAACAAGTATGAGGCTTAGCGATGTAACGAAGTAACGAAAATTTAACGAAAATGGTAATAATGCTATATAGAACCCGCTTATCAGAGTTCGATGTTGACAACATGAGTGAGGTTCGTTTTAGCTTAGCGCTGCAGAAGCTTTTTCGTCATCCAGGTGGGATGGCGTCTGCGTTAATCTCACCTGCGTTACGGCAGGCAACACCTGCTTGTGGGAAGGCCGGGGGGGTCATGTAACTGCCGGAACTGGGGGCAGCGCTAGCAATTTCGGTTCGCTAGTATAAGGCTGGCCGCACCAAGACATTCACCAACCCCGCCCCCCACCTGTTCTTGGAAATCACAGCGGGTAGTACTATGCGTTTGGGGCAAGTGTCCCACACCGGGTACCCCCCACTCATCTAACCCATTTAGAACCTAGCGTTGTACGAAATTTGGTATGGGAAAACATAGAGGGGCTGTCGATAGTTGGTACCTGAAAGGGATATTAATATTCGGCCTGATACTCAGTACGTACCTGTCTTAAGATTCACCTGCAGTGGATAAGGTAAGCGTATGCAGTACTATATATTTGCTAAAGCACAAATATATCCTACATTGCTGGTGGTCCGTCTGTATTAGCCGCGTTCGTTCAGCTAATACGGTAAAATCCGAACATGCCCCTGCCAGACCTTCCGCTTGAAATGCGCACTAGCGCTAACGCGAGGTTTTCAATACAAAGAAAGGCATTACCAACCGGGTCCTACGTCACCATATTCTCACATCTTTAATATCAAGAGCTACCCTAAGAGGACTTTTGGTCATCTCATTTCATTACCGAGCTCCAATCTTCGCCTTTGATGAATCTCTCCAGCGGTGTTGTTAGAATCCCCAACTCCGCCGGCGTCTTGATGCTGGCATTTCCACCGGTATATCCGTATTCAGCGATGAACTTGAAGTATTCCATCATCTCGTCCTTGAGCTCCTCCGGTAGGTACGTCGAAAACTCTTCCTCCGGGGTGTCTTTCACGGTAGCTTTCACTCCCATGACGCGGCCCCACAGCGCGGCGTAGTCCGCCTTAGAAATGACCTCGCTGGCACCCAGGACGTTCGTGCCGGGTGGGTGTTGAAGGACTAGGGCCTCCACAAAGGCGCCCGTGTCCTTAGAAGCCCACACTTCGGGGTGGGCCTCATGCGTCCCCGGCCATTTCAGGCGAAGAAAGGTGTAGGTGCCGTCCGGCTCTTTCTGCGGGCCGAATAGTGGCATGCTTCTCCAGTTCTCCAAGTAACTGCCCATGTTGACCGTGCTCATCCGTTTGCTGAGCTCAGGCTTCGCCTCCCGCACGTAGTTCTCGACCTCGGCCTTGGAATCGAACTGACAGGCGTTCTTGTACTTGCCGCCGCTGGCCCTCTTGATTCCTGTCAAGGTCGAAAGGACAAACCTCTCCAACGTGGCGAGTACCTCCGGATCAGACGCCGCGGTCGCGATGTTAATACCCTGAGCCACCTCTAGGTCGGCGGCGTACTCGTTGATCGTCTTGCCCTCGGCCGCAGCCTTCTTCTGCAGGGTTTCGTCTTCAGCGACCTTGGTGTAACTGGTCGTGTAATCAG
Organism: Monosporascus ibericus; assembly: GCA_004154915.1. NCBI lineage: Eukaryota > Fungi > Ascomycota > Sordariomycetes > Xylariales > Monosporascus > Monosporascus ibericus. The sequence goes on along the minus strand of QJNU01000114.1, from coordinate 108,973 downwards.
TGACCGAGAAGATCGCATTGGCGCCTTTGAAGGCCCGCTTCAGCGACTGGACGTCGTCTTGGTCGGCTTGCACGAGCTCGACTCCCTTTGCGGTCCATGCTTTTGCCTTTTCGGAGCCGGGGTTGCGGGTAATGCCGCGGATGCGCCAGTCATCATGCTTCAAGAAGTGATTGGCTACCGAGGAACCCTATGCACACATGTCAGCGTGTCACACAACTACGAGCTTTGGATCTTTTTTACTGACCTGTGTTCCAGTAATGCCCGAAACGACAATCAGTTTTTTTCCCGTCATGGCGTCTTTAGCTCTTTGGAAGTTGGATGATGCCAGACGTCTAAACATCGCACGAGGTTCTATCCGTCTGAAAGATTGTAGAAACGATGAACCATCCTTATACTGGAAGTCCCTGTATTCTCCTAAGTTCGGATTGTTTCTTCTCTATTATTAGTGCTCGGGACATTAATAATACGTTTCTTAGTAGGCAAGCATTAGAGGTCGTTCTAGCATTCACCCGTAAGAGTATGCGGGGCTCCACAATGCCCAGATGAATTCTCCGGCCGATACCTGTTTTCCTTTCCGTAGGCTTCCTATTGTAGCAAAGTCTGCGCGACGTCATAGAGGCAATGATAACTGCTTTTGCATAAAAGGGACTCCTTCTTTGACGAAAAGACACCACATCCCTTGGACGAGGAGCCATCGTTCGATCTGCCTAGTCAGGTGGACCTGAACGGCAGAGGCAAGCGGATGGTTGGTGGAGCTCCCCAGACTCCCATGAAAGTTGAAAGGTTGACCCACCCCGAGGTCATATGCAGATACGGAACACGATAGTAACGGTGACAGCGCAACGTGACACGGCACGAATAGGTAGGTATTTGCTGTACCCAGTGAAGCTACGCAGAACACGTGGGATGCTGCAGGAAGGAGATCGACGACCACCGATCAATTACAGCTCGTGTGCAAGTACGTAGGTGTATGCATGTGTGTAGCTGGCTGGGGCTACTCAGCTCCGAAATGTATTCCATTTAGGCGAGTTGTGAAACGCGACTCTCGCAGGCCGGTGCTAATACAAAGCCGGAAGCCCAAGAGCAATTCTCGCATTCCGTGCATTCCGGCGTTCCCCTAGGTATATCATACCCGCCGGCAGTGGGTCGAAGCAGCTCTACCTAATCAACCCAGACCCGACGCGTAATCCGTGGTGCAACCGCCGCCAAGCCCGGACTCATCCACGGATGCCTGACCTTTGCGGCCATTTGATTTCGTCACTGAAGCTACAAACAGTATTGTGAATGGATATGATAGTTGTTGCAGCATTACATGTCAAATCTTATGGTTTGTACACTCCCTATCAGCCATCTCACCTTCGAAACAGACACGCTCGAGAAAGTCATATATATCCCCAACCAGGCCGGTGACGGGCGTCGTAGGTTACGACTGCTCCAAGACGCCAACCATTTCGGCGACCACTTTAGCACCGACTTGCTTGGCTTTGCCGATCATGGTTGGCTGCTGCAAGGAAGCTTATTCCCACACCGTGTTCTAAGCCCGAAAGGGTCTGATATGGCAACAGATACATTAGCGTTTACGCGGGGATTTTCTAAACTCTAAAAGGTTTGCATATGGCAACATATGCATTAGCGTATGTGCCGGGATTGTGTGGGGGTGTAGTAGGGCTGTGTGTTAGTTGCATTGCCAAGGTGCCCTCTTTCGGTTTTCACTGCGGGAGTCGCGGCGGCCGTTGCAGCCACTGCAGCGGGGATACCGGGCAGACAAGACGGGCTGGGCTGACTGCTGAGAACTGGACCAAGGCGCTAATAACGGGAGTGACAATGGCAAGGGTTAACAGCTGACATGGGTATGTGATCGACACTGGTGGACGGTAAGGGGTACAAGGGTACCGACCAGTATGAAGACATATAGTCCTGCACGTGAAACTAGTACGAAATCTATGCACCGGTGGAATCCCCTTGGCCCTCAGTCGTGCGATCTTCATCAGCTAAATCCATCCATAACTTTCTTCGGAAGGTGGATGGACGTAATCCGCTTTACTAGGGTTGTTGGTGGAGTGGACTGCATGGCTTCGAGCTCTTACCCGTTGAGCGGATCTGAGAATAATAAGTCACAGCACATAATGCGCCAATTGATGACCTCCATCCCGAAGACCCAAAGGTGATGGCGATCACTTCGTCGATCCCGCTATGATCGCTGGCGTAAGACTTGCAATAGCGCGCGTTATTGAGACATGCAGGCGATAAGATAAACTTCAGTATAACGACAGTAGGACGCCCAGTACAGTAAGCAAGTTGTATCCAAGACGAGATGGCTTGAGGCGTGCCAAGAGGCGGAAAGAAGTAACAGCGATGCTGCTGGCCAAGCCGAGTACCTCCAGATGCAGCAGTGGCAATAGTCCAGCGCCCGTTTTGGCAACTCAGTGATATGACTCGCTCTGTCATCCGCAGTCGTTAAATGGATGGCATGGCTCACCGGTTTTGCTGTTTCAGTAACCATCACATGTGTGTGGTATCGTCCATCAAGCGAATGTGGTGCCCCCAGGTCTAATAACAATATATGTATGTCAATGGGTTGGGGATGCTGGAAATGCACTCGACTATATAACTCAACACACCGCATAACCCTAGCGAGGTCATGTGATATCCTCCCTCAACGCCTTCAGCGTTAAATACGGCAACCTCTAGTATTTGCAAGACGTCTAAATGGATAATGAGCACAGACACGATGCCGGACCTCTGGTGAGAGCATCATAGAATTGAGGCCACTGTAGTGCACCACCATAAGCCTGTCCCCATAGTGCCACCACTGCTACGGATTATAGCATTGCTCTGGCGTGCCTGAAATGCGAAAGTTACATGGGAGGATTAACCAAACTGTAGCAATCTCAGACCTCTTAGCTATTATTCACTACGGCAATGTTAATGTTGTTTCCCAAGACCTGCCCCCAAAAATACGGTACCTCAAGGCTTTCGCGAAGCATGCCACGTAGGACTATACTTCTTGCACAGACCATCCCACCAAGGCCGCCCTATTAACGGCCACGCGAACGCCATCACCAGGGACATTATCGTGTCGTAAATGCCTAGGCCCCGTCTTGGTGATACTCCGACCATATTGGCAAACAAGATGGGGCTCTCGACCGACTCGTCGCATATGGCGAAGTCACCTTTCGCCACACCGGCTAGGATGAGGTCGGCCTCCTTCTTCGCCGACGGGTGCTTCCTCATCAGCTCTTCGGGGGTTCCGACGGTGCCCTCTATCTCCTTCGTCAGGAGCGGTTTGCCCTTCTGCTCCTCGAAGAAGGCGTCGCTGATGAACGTGGACGGGAAAGCGCAGTGGATGCTGTACTTGCGGGTCGGGCTAGAGTAGACCAGGGCTTCCATCCGTAGGCAGTCGGCCAGGCCTCGTACGGCGCTCTTGGGTGCTGGAAAGACGTTAGATATGCTGCTGCGATATGACAGGGTACAGTTCTGCAGGTTGAAAATTACCGCTGTAAGCGCCCATTCCAGGCACTGTGCAGAAGGCAGCCACGCTGTTGATGAAAACGATGTGGCGGGTCAATGGCGTTGTCCCCTTTGCCGTCTTGTCATCCTCCGTCCAGATCTTCAACATCATCTGCGCGGAGAAGGCGGCGGTGAGGTAATTGTTCTGCATGCAGGTCTCGAGCTGCACGGGGGTAAGATCGTTGATAAACCCAACCTGCCCCGGGGTGCCTCCCGCACAACAGAACAGCATGTCGGGGAGACGAGGTTGAGCACGAAAGACGGAGTCGACCTGGTTCACGCGTCAATACACGGACGGCCGACATGGGCACATGCACCGCTTCCATCCTTACCTCTTCGGCGTCGGCGAGATTTACTGATACGGCATTGATTTCTTGTTCCTTGCTGCGCCGGACATCTTTGATTATGGAGCGAGCTTCGTCAAGCAGCTTTTGCCTCCGAGCAAAGATGGTTACGTGAGCACCTAACTGTGTGAGCAGAAAGTCTTTTGGCCATTCAGGGGCTGCAGACCTTGCGCGGCAACGGCCTTGGAGATCTCGAGGCCCAACCCAGCGGAGCCGCCCGTCACAAATACGGTCTGCTTCAATGTCAGAACTGGGGGTCCACATCCGGCAAGATCATCGTATTTACCTTGCCGTTAAAGTCGAGCCTAGGCGCCATATTTAAGATGGAAGTCGCAGTGATGAATAGAACCGAGAAGACGAATTGAGTAGATTATTGGATCGATTCTTCCCCCGTCGTTGCAGGTAGAACCCACGTTTCGTACGTAGTATGGACACGAAGCTTGCAAAGAGCCAACAACAGATGACACAGTCGCTATATATGCGAGACTCTCTGTATCGTTACGACCACTGACATTCTTGCCGAAGACTCTCCCACGGAGCCACATATCGCCGTTTCTCAAGACAGTCGGACATTTCCAAACCCTTTCTGGAAGCGCTGTCGAGCTTGCGGCATTCACTTCGGGGATCACTAGCGTACAGGACTGCGTTCTACGCGCCGTAAGATGGGAATGTCCGCTTCCGGATAGGGTTTGAACTGCCCGATGGCTGGAAAGATTTCGGCGGTAATGGCCCGTCCCCCCTTACTATGCAGCAGCAAAATCCTTCCGTTCATCAGCAAAACACCAGAAAGCCTGAAGACCGGTCCAGCTCGGAGTTTTGAATCTTGGACCTTGGTACCTGACCCCAGATCTCCTGCTATAAGCTTTCCCCGAGGCGGGGCTGCCGTCACACACAATCCCCCGTCCCGCAACCCTTGCATGCATGCCACGTGCGTGCGTGCATGTGTATGGGCATCTGAGATCGAACGCTGGGTGTGGCATCGATTATCCAAGCAATTCCGGCACATGCCAAGCCTCCGAGATCAGACGCTGCCAAGTTGCCAGGATTGGACGTCAAGCGGGCTGATTCCGCCTGTAATTACTCAGCAAGACGTTCTGCCCTGTCCAACCCAGGCACTAGGGTGTCCGGCAGTCGCATTGGTGAGCTTCTGCCTTGCTCTGACCAACCAGGTATGTTGAATCTTTAAAGCGGCGTTCATGACCAGAATCTCCACCTGCGTTAGGTAAGACGGGGGGGGGTTCCTTACCAGATTCTCTACCACGAAGCTCTCAGTACCTTGAGGTTGTGGGGTTGTATGTTGTTCACTGGAGCATGAACGACAACTTGCTAGAGGTTCATGACTTAGTGACACTCGTACCTACGAGATAGCAATGTAATCACCCGATGAACCGTTGTTGGACATTATATTGTTACTCGCGTTTACTTTAGGCAGCTGCCGCTTATTATAGTAGCGCGAGGTGATGCCATTTCGGCTTTTTAAGGAATTGATAATCCTAGGAAAATGCTACTTCACCGTACTACGGGTCGTGCATAACTGAGGATCGCAAGCACAAGCCCTATGTGGGTCGCGGCTAAAATAGGCTAGATTCCATATATAGTGTCTTTGGCGGGTATTCTAGGTCACTGCATTGGGGTGGTATTAATTAATAATCAAGAAGGCCCGAGTCTCTTGTTTGCCCTGGAGAGCGTTGTCGTCTATGGCCCCATTCAGGTCTCCCTTCTTAGACCATATGTCTAATCGTAGGTATTAGATCGCTAGGCAGTTCGTTCTGAGTGCATATGCTGCGTTGGCAGATTCCAGATGTTCGCGATCCTAGGGTCCCTGGTTTTCATAATATGATTCGAGGTAATCTCAAGATAAACTTAACACAGGAATGCACTGGAAGCCAACTCGGCGAATAATATGAAGTGAAAACGTGCGGGTCTATCGGTCTCGAGAAAATTTATTCATTCAAATTCTTGCTTTACAGACGGTCTTCTTGTACTGGAACAGCTGGACGTGATAGCTTTCCCAGTGTATTTATGCCCGATAATCGGATCCTCGCATATATACAGGCCTTTATCTCCAATATTGCTTTAACCCGTCGATCAACTCCAGCGATAGAGTGCTTAAGCGTTTCCGAAGTTCGCTGGTTAATAGACTCAACACCGTCGCAGAGAAAGGGAAGGTCGTCGGTAGTGTGTCGTCATCTAAGAGGGAATCCTCGCTGCTGAACGAGTTATTCCGCCTTGCGCACAGCTGCACTTTCGAGGCGAGCTGATCTATCAATCCCTGTACCCGGTACAACTCATTCAACACCCGTTGTGCTGTCATCGGATCTATTTCTTCCGTCTTCAAAGGGGGCGTGGGAATTCGCTCCGCGGTAATAGTGGGCCAACGCGACGATGAGGCTGAGACTGGCGTGTTCAGGCTCTGCGCATCGTTTTCCACGGCAGAAGGGACACGTGCCGCAGCTGCGTACCCACTCAGCACTTTGGAGATGACCAAACTGACGACTACTAGAAAATAGCCGTCTTGAGAGCAAGTGAATTGCAACATAGCGCTGATAGTATCTATCGCTTCCCTATTCTTCTCGATTATGGTCTGCAGCAGAGTCGCCTGATGCTCATACCCAGTCGGGGTGGGACTCGCAGACAGTGGGGATCCTCGGCAGGAGAGTTGTCCCATAAGACGCAGAGCAGTCTTGAGGCAGTCTGGCTGCTCAGACCCACCGTTTAGATTCGGTGTCGCACCTAATTGCGACAGCTGAGTGGTCTGAACGGTGCAGGCAAGAGCGTCTAGCCCATATTCTAATGGATCGAGGCCCGTTTCATTCGAGGTATACAGGGAGTCTTCGTATGATGGAAGCGGTATATCTGCCTGGTTGAGAGGGAAGCTACTCGCAGCGCAACTCCCATGGGTATATTCCGGGGAGATGTTGGGCTGGCTAGGGTTGTTTTGGTTGGGGGTAGCCGACACAGAGATACATGGGGGGGTCGGAAGTGACGCTATGAAGTCGTCAAGGCTCGTATCAAAGGTGGTAAAGGGTGAATCCAAGAACGGAACTCCAGCAGTCGCTTCAACTTCTCCTGGAGAGCATGGTGATGTCGACAAAGGCGGCGTGGTGGTCTGGGCCGGCGTCGCATTGTTCTGCGCGTTCTCACTGTTTCGACGGCGAAACTTGCGGCCAGTCCGTTGTGTCACCAGGTACTGACATGTCGTACCCCTTTCCTTGCACCTGGCGCATGTCGGCTTGTCTTTCGAGCACTTGACTTTGGAAGCTGCGCATGCCTGGCAGCTGTCGCGCAACTTGACTCCAGACGGAGGGGGCATTGAGGTGCCACTATCGTCCGAGGTGGGTAAGCTTTAAAAGATAAAGATAGGAGTAGGGAGGAGCCGAGGGTCAGCGCAAGCGGGACGCAAAAAGGCAGATGACCGTGAGGTCGCGCCCCTGTAACGATGCTTGGCGCTCTTCACGGGTGAGTATGTGAAGTCGTATGTGGCGTCTTGTACCCAGAACTAATCCGGAACCGCATTAACTTCTATTATCCTTGATTTCCAAATAGCAAGTGTGCTGAAGGAGTAAAGCCCAGTTCAAGAAAGTAGAAGTTGGATATGTGTCTCTACACCTGTTTAGTCGCGACCGCGCGCCAACTAGTAGCACTCGTGATTAATGAATTATCGTACTTGTAATATGTTTTGTGTCAGGGTCGGGACCAAAGATATTGCCCTTTGCTTAACCTCTCGTGGTGGAACTCCATGATTCTACTGCTTTCGAAGGATCATGCAAGCCAAGATTGTCTTCTCTGTGTTGAGCAGGTGAGCTCGCTGGTTCGGACCGAGCATTATTCGAAGAAGAGTGTCAAAGTGAACGGTAAATGAATGTCGGACCGAACAAAGAATTAGTTTGATCAACTGCCTTTCATTTGTGGGAGAAGTTTTGATGCTGCAACTCGTAACGGGCTAAAACCGCTGGAGGGGGGTTGTGGCTTCGTGCTAGCCCTTGTCGCTCAGTAAGCACTATTCCAGAGCCGGTCTCGCGGGTAGGAAAACTTGTCATAGAAGCCGGGGTCGCTGGCGTTTCTGCTTCAAGTGACTTATACGAAGTACAAAGTAGAAAGTAGAAAGCCAAAGATCAAGGGGTCTAGAAGCCTCGAGAAATGCCTACCCCTGATGCCGGAGAAGTGGCAGTAACAGGGGTGCGAAACCTTCGCTTCAGAGCCGTTAACAATTTTGCCCGAGATACCATGCGTGACCGCGTCATCAGAATCGATGCCACGCCTCAAAAAGTCAATTCTTGGCATGACAACGGCGTGCTTTGGCATCTTTCCTCTGCTCCATTCTATGATGCCTTGGACCGCGATGAATGAGAATCGTGAGAGCAAGGGCAATTGGGGTCATTCAGACGGGAAGGAACATCTTCGTTTGAAAATTGAAGTGAGTAAGTGTTCAAGAGAACGTCGCGATTGAATAGAGAAGCTAGATAGGCCATTTTGGGGCGCTTGAAGGTTTACAAGCGATATTCGTCCCAGAAATGTGGAAGGACTAGAAATGTGTTGGAAATAACATACAGGGCAGCCGAAGGTTGATATACACTCTCTTCTGATTATTAATTCAGGAACTTCACGAAGAGTGCAGCAAGCTCTGCCTACCTGAGCGTAGCGTTTCTCGGCCAATTCCTACGATGATGCTATATCCGTCGAACACCCATCTAATAGACGACAAGGCGTCGGTCCATCAAATTTTGGAGGTGGGTTAGGGCTGTTACGGACCATTACTAATGGGCCAATGGGAACCTGGTAACTCACTCTTATCTTCCTCTTTGGGGCAGACGTGGGGGTTAGGTGGTATTGTAAATTACAGTACTGGACTGACACCTTGGCGCCTTTTAGGAGATGGCTGAACTAACAGGTTTAGATAAGGAATCGAACAAGAAAGGGGGGTTCTCCACCAGATCTACTTATTAGACATACCCCCTTAAGCCAGAGAAAACATAAGGCGTGTAAAGTTGATTTGTATGGCTTATTCAAGTCCATTCACCTAGTTAACGTTTAGAATGAGTATGTTCTATAAAGATTATTTATATCCAATACACTGCTCATGATAAGGTGTATCGTTAAGTAAAGCAGACTATAACAAACCCGAACCTAGATAAATGAGGGAAAGCACACCATATGGTACGTCATAACATCCAATAAATGCGTGATGGATATCGACCCCGCTCAAGACACGATCAAACACAGTAAAGAACCAGGTTCGCCTACGAGCTTCCAGCCCTTCCCGCATGCACCCCCTGCCAGATTGCACCCTGTTAAGCCATGCTTTCACAGCCTTCACGACGATCATCTACCATAGACCGAGCCGTACTCCAGCGAGGAAATGGCTTTTCTCTTCGATTTAACCGACTTTCCCGAACTGTTTCCCCGTTAGTATGAAATCACACACCCGCATGAGGATTACTTACACCAAGCAGCGGTGAGAGAAGGGCCGTAAGACCACTTCCAACAATTGTCAGTGTATACAGCTTACCCATAGCCGAAACAATGGAGCGTGCGATCTCGTGGCGGGTATCTTCAGGGAAGCTCAAGAACTCGGGACTGCTCGATCCGGCAAGTATTCCGTGTAGAGCGCCGGTGTAGTCTGATGGAATGAAGGGCCTGATATAGTTGACACCAAGGTTCTGATACACGAGACCAGCTGCGGCGACGAAGAAAACAATACCGATTGCCTGGGCAACGCTCATAACTCCGATGGCGTTAAAGACATCGCTAGGTTCGACGACCGCCGAGACACATCCAAAGGCACTCATCAGGAAGCAACCACCTCCTATGCCCAGAACGACGCTGTATCCGTATATTTGAGCCGTAGTAGTATCAGGGCCGACGGTAAGCATGAGGGCACCTCCAACGACAGCCAAGAGTCCACCGGCCAGGAACCACGGCATGTAGTAACCGAGCTTTGACATGAAGAAGCCATTGAGGATTGAGAACGTGACAATCATGAAGACAAAGGGCAGAAGCCTAACAGCGGCCTCGACTGGGGTCTCTCCTCTGGCGAACTGGAAGAAAAGAGGAATGTAGTAGATAGGGATGTACACCGCGCTGGGAGCTGCAAAGGTGGCAAACTGAAGAATGCCAAGCTTCCAGTTTTTAAGCATGTGCGCTGGGTACAGCCGATCATCCGGGTTTACCCAAGGGTGAAGTTTGTGAGTAATCACGAAACCAATCGCCAGGACACCGACGAAGACCCAAAGGATGATCTCGCTCGGGGAGTTCCAGTCGTAGACAGTGCCACCAAATTGGAGGGCCATGATGAAGCATATGCACCATGCGCTGAAAAATACAAGCCCGAGCCAGTCAAGTTTGCGCAGTTTCTGGGACGGAGACAGGGTCGGCGCGAAATTGAGCGAAGGCAGGATGAATAGCATCACCGGCGCGACGGCCGCAAAGATGAATAGGTTAATGTAGAAACCCCATCGCCATCCGACGTTGCTCTCAGCAAAGGCTCCACCGATCTATAGTACGGCTTAGCTACGTTCGACAGAGACAGTCCGTGATACTTACGACTGGACCTAACACAGTGCCAATTCCCCAAACCGGCGTAACCAGGGAAACGTATATCGGACGTTCCTTCACAGTCGTGATGACGCTGAAGAAGGTTAACCCGCCGACATACATTCCACAGCCTCCAATACCGGCGATGGCTCTGCCTACAATGAGTGCATTCATCGTAGGAGCGGCGCCAGATATGGCGCTTCCGATCTCGAATATGGTGACATGGGCGAAGTAAAGCCACTTGACGTCAAAGAGGGAGTAAGCCTTGGACCAGATCAGGACCAGGGAAGCTGAAGGCAGTACGAAGGCTGAGCCTAGCCATGGAAACTTTTCAAATTCTCCGAGAGATTGGATGATGTTTGGCTGGATATCAGCAACCTGGACTATGTCAATATCAGGGTCCTCGTTGAGATCTACGTCCTTGAACGTACCACCGTGGTGTCTAGAGCAAACAAGAAAGTCGATGATAGAATTGCGACAACAGTCAAGAACCATTTGAAGCCATGGATCGTGCGTTCGCCGACTTCTAGAGATTTATCCTGCGCCAGGCCTTGTGACTCAAGCCCTGGGATTTCGATGTCCTTGGAGGAATTGTCGGAGCTGACTACAGCCTTCTCGTTCATTTTGGAGACAGTGGAAGATGTCAAGACCTTGGAGATAGGGGAATGAAGCCTCAGAACGGGAGCTTAGAACTCTGAGGACATCCGACTTTTATCAGCGAGCACTACGAATAGATTCTTCGAAGCTGTACATGTAAAGCAGGTTCTTCACTAGCTAAGAAGTGTATACGATTACAAATTGCATAATTAGTCAGGCAATACCGAGTTACGTGTGCCCGTTATTTTGGCAACGACTTGGCAATACAACTCCCGGATCTTCATACATGTGCGATGCATCTCTTGACATTGGCAGACCTTTTTGAGTTAGAACACGATGTCGGAAAATAAGACACCCCACCCCACCCCCACCCCCTCATCCCCCCGGAAAATTAGGTTTCCCCTTATTACGCACTAATGCATCTGTTGCCATATGCAAACCCTTTCGAGTTAGGCTACGATCCCGGGACAAGACCCCATGCAGCCAGGCTCGATAAGCGATGATGATCTGAAGATGACAGTGCCCCACTATATAAGGCAGAGCTAATTAGTCAGCGGGCGCCGCTAAGCGGGTACGGCCCGCGTCTACGGGCTGTTGGCGAATGATACTAAGTACGCTATAGAGGAAGCTACACCAATCAGCGGACGAGTTCGGCCAACTTTCCCCGAGCTAGCAACGATGTCAAGAGGAACCAATCAGCGGGCGGATTCGGCCAAAATTCCCCGGCGCTATACTACATCCATTGTCTATACTCTCTCCTGTGCTCCCAGTGGCTTCCTAGTCTCTATGGTACCAAGTGAATGCGAATGTCGACAGAACCATAGGCCATCGGCAGTGACTCTCGGACCGATCTTGCTTAGTCTTCGACAGTCTCTTCGCCAAGATTGCGAAGGAGGACTTGATCGTTCGATCACCCAGTGACTCGGGCTAAAGAATATTATGTGGACGCTCAAGTCCGCTGCCGATCCGCGATATATAGATGCATTACTGTTTATAACACTTGCAGATTCGCGAATGTCTGACAATAACGACGCTGTCAAAAGTAACACTGCAGTCTTCGCCCGTTCGTCACATTCCAGGCTTGCTATAATCTTCAATCTGATATTCCAGCCAGTCCACCAATCATGTCGAAGGAGGCGGGAAGTCCAACGACAGAGTCTTTGGCGAGTCCGGGCTCTGGGAACTCTCAGCAGTTGCCAACTCGGAAGTCGACATATGCCAAAGTGTACAATTTCTTCGGGTTCAACAAGGCCTACAACTTTCCCTTATGTACGTATGACCGGGCCGCCCTATTGTCAGGTATTAAGATACTTACCGTTAAGTCTTGCAGGGGTAATATTTGCTGGGGCTATGCTGGGTTTCTCCCTTTCTCGTCTACAAGACTTCAACTATGACGAGCTGTTTGCTATCAATATAGCTCCGGGCTACATGTACTACTTCCACGCCGGGGCATATCGCGTTGGCATGATTCTCCATCTCGCGGGAGCACTGCCAGCAAGTATTCTTCTGGTGCTGCAGTTCACGCCTGCGATCCGCCGCAGATACATAACATTCCACCGCATCAACGGCTATGTCATCCTCGTGCTGTTTTTCATCAGCAACGCCGCGGCCTGTATCGTGCTCCGACACAACCACAGCGGAAACCGAATCGCGGCGCAGAGTGCAGAGGCCTTCCTCGTGATAGCCACGACCATCGGGATGGGCTTGGCCTGGTGGAACATCCGCCGTCTGCAGATAGACCAGCATCGAGCGTGGATGCTGCGGACCATGTTCTATATGGGGACAATAGTCACCAGTCGTATCCTCACTAACATTGCTTCCAAGATTATTACGCGCATGGGCGACTACTACATGGTATGGAGCTGCGACGAGCTAGATTTCCTGTATAAGGAATATGGGTTAGGGGAAATTCCCGACATGTATTCGCAATGCTTCAGTCCGAATGGAACGTTGTACAACCGGGTTGTGGTCAACGCGGCGCGGCTTCCAACAGCACCGGAGCGTGCTGGTGCGAGCAGCACTGTTCCGTTTGGTGCTATGGTAAGTCCATGAATGACCCCTATTCTCTGCGCCAGAAGCATCGTGGAATTAACTTAAAATCAGCTATGGATCAGTATTATCTTGCATCTAATCGGCGTTGAGATCTACCTGGGCCTTACACCCAGAGAATCAGAAAGATTGCGCCGAGTCAGCTACGAAAGGCAGTTGGAGGCAGGCTTTCCCAACCCCGGGAGTGCTGGTTTGACAGCGGACCGTTTCGGGGATGCGGAGAAATACACTCCCAAATAAGTAAACGCAGCAACCGATTTACGAGGCTGTGGCGTTGGCTCGCTCATTCTTCGAACCCGGCTGCCCGAAGTTCGAGAATGTTCAAGTGAGCAATAGCAGACTTATTGGCTATTCGGGAAAGTTCTCATCTTTCAAGGAGGCCTGCAACGGCTGGTGTGGTTACTCTGCAAGCAATGAGGCCCCGGAAAGTTTCTATGTGGAACGTATAGGATGAACTCAAGGTCTATCAAAGCACCAGACGCGTTAATGAGTAGGTGATTGCAAAATGTACATACTATATTCCTTAGGCCATCACGGATATCAAGCTCATTAGAGAACGTAGTTATACAGCATGACCATATTGCAGGATGCAAGGGTGAATTATATTATCTATAAGTTTAGGCAGCTCATATCGGCATTCGAAGACTCTAGAAGAGCTACAAAATTCGGAGTTGGGAGGTGTAGGCCTTTCCAGGCGTTTTCGGTCTGACTCTTCTTACAGCGTGAGCTGTAGCATAGGTGGGACAGGTTGATGCTGCCATCTATAGAGGGCCACTTGGCCTCCCATGTTCAGGGACTTGGAATTATGTATCCCCTTTTTGACATGGCAGCTCGGCTGTAGTGGTGGTGGGTGCACGCCATGACAGCTCGTTATTGATAGCTTTCCCTACATATGCATTCAAAAACGGCTGGAAGTGGCCGTAATTAGAGAGCTGAAGTCCGCAGTCAGGATTGTGGCGCCAAAGTCCTCGTAGCTTGGACTAATGGATAGCAGGAAGCGGATGCTAAGCTACTTGCCTGGAAGTACTTGATCCTAGGTCAGCGAGTGAACTCACTCCGAGCCTGACGCAACTGGTCCGCTAATACCCCCGACGTCAGCGCTTCGCGACGATAGGTCTTTCAGCTTCTACACTATGGTGCAGAGAGTTTTGGTTCCAACGGGCTCGGATATAGTTCAAGTCTTAACCAAAGTTCTCTCGGATATTCACGTTGTTATAGTCATTCACACCGCGCCTGAGAGACCACTCTAGAGAATGTTCAAAGCAAGCCTTGAATTATTGCTCCCGTAGACGTGGTCGTCATGATAATATTATTGCTCGTCTCGCGATGCGCTTGCTTTCGGCGGAGATGGCTTGCTGCATACTCCTGCTAACATTTCCGGAACCCATCTTATGTGCCGCGGCCCTGGCCTGTTCGAACATATCCTTGATAGCTATGAATCGTCTGGAGTTTGGCAATACCTTGAAAGGCGCTTGCGATGTCCAATATGACGACACTGAGCTACTGCATGGCGGTGGGCGTGGGCTCAAGCGAAGCAGACCTCTCTCAACCTTGTCGTCAATGCCTCAGCTACGAAACCTGACGGGCGATACTTTAACTAAGCGGAATGGCGTCCATGATAAAATAGGGGCTAGAATAGGGGTAACTGGACGACCCGCACCCCTTCGTGTATATCGTTGTATAGCCCCTAGGCCACTGTGCTGGGACTCGCAAGCTCGGAACTCAAGCGCTACAGCCAACTATACCCTACTAAATATCCTGGTCGAGATGCAAACGCAGGCTGTGCAGTTGCGGGCAGACTGACAGCGTGTTGGCCGGGTTCCAGAGTAGACTTGCGGGAAGGGGGCGGTTCCGACCAGTAGGAGCATCGACATTAAACGGCGGTTGAGTTAAATCGTCAAAGGGCCCCCTAAGATACTTTAGTACGGTGCCTTCCAACTAGGAGTTGAGCGCGTGTCCTTGCGATGTAATGGACCTTTCCGCATCATACTAGCTACGCTACTTTCGGCGGATTGGTGTTTTTTCGAACTCCATATGCCGTACCGTCACAAGGACCAGATCCAAAGCTTCAGAATCATCCATATCAAGGCCGAAAAGGACTTCAACTGATATGGGTGCGATGAACTCAGTCCTGCCTTGGAGACTGTTCCGATTATCTCCGCCCGCCACTTCAAATGTAGACAAAGAATATTTATCTACATCTGGCCTAGGAGATGCCAAAGATAGCTTTGACAATGGTTAAACTCCATACTGCGCGACCTGTCTAAGAGGCCCGGGAACCGTAACAATATGTAGACAGATGTGGGCCGGCTAGTTACCCCCTATTCTAGCCCCCTCTTCCGGCTGTAAAGCTCCTCGTATAGAATACCGCAAACTTGAGCTGTATCGTTACAGGGTGCCGCCGAACAGGTCTCTATCCACTTACTCCCCAAGGAGACTCCCTTCATCAATGATGTTCGCCGCATCGTTCTTCTACCCTCTTCTACGACCTCGTGTTCTGTCTCCACGGAGCCCCCTATCATATCCTCGACTATAGTAGCTAGTTTCTTACTCGAATGGTTGTCGTTTCTGAAACAAACCGAGAACTCGGCACTATTCTTCAACTCAATTGACAAGTTCGCTCCGAACAACTCCGGCTGCTCACCCCTTACTCGCCAGACGACCTGTATTAGACCTCCTAATGCATACGGCCACTGGACTCAACATTCTGGTCGGCTTAGGCTAGTCTCTGGTACTAGTGATCCAGGAGACCAACTAGTAGTGATAAGTGCAGTCGTAAACTGGCAGCGGTAGCACCTGACCGCAGCCAGCGCGGACGATATCGGGACAACAGGGAAGCGTCTCCAGACCTCTCTACGGATATGAGATTCGTACTGTTCTCAATAAGGGTGTGAACGTCGGACGGAACATTTCATCGTCAGATAGGGCAAAAATCACACTTACTTCTGCGGCCGCCTTAATTGTTGCAAAAAGAGTTCATCCGATTTACGTTGCCGAACGGCCCACGTCGTTCATCAGCACTTGGTCCACCTTTCATACTCAAGTGAATAAGACACAGATAACCATACTGAATGCAGGACAGGGATCGCCTCAACCGAGCCTAGTGATTGGATTCCGACATGTTCATAACTTGCACGGCTAGTGCTGTCAGCGCTGCGTCTCTAAGTCCTGGTCTCGTTGCATCAGCGGGAGCACCGCCGTTGCTTCAGTACGACTGTTAGGCCTAATTGGAAGGATGGCTCGGTATCCTTGCTCTAGCCCATCAGCGTAGTAATAAGAATTTAAAGCGTCGGGGGCGCTCCTTCAGGCACTCAGTACGCCAAAAACTTGAACGGACATAGACCCTTCGCCACCGTCAACACCTTTCTAGACTTCAGACTTCTCTGAGAGTAATTGGTATGAAGAAGAGACAACTGTAAATCACCTTGCGTTGCTAGACACGGTGCGACACTCGATTGGGGAAATAGAGTTTTCCGTTCCTGAAGCCGCTTGCGATACTTTACAGTAAGAAAAGAAAAGAACGGTTATGACAACGCTTCTTTAGGAGTGGGGTGTTCGATTCAAATTGACACCCATGGCAAGGTTTCGGGAGTTGGCGGAACCGACGGAGCAGGAAGCTCTTGCAAACTTGGAAGAGTCGCTCAGATATGTCTAGGAGACCAACCTGTCCCTCTAACTAGGGCCCACGATGGTTGCTGCATCAAGGAACGACAAGCTATTTCAGATTTGTTTGCTCAGTTTAAGAGCAATCCATCGGTTCTCCGTTGCTCTCGCTACCTGACCCAATCAGCAAGCTATAATGAGTCGTGATCTTGGAGATCGCCTCAGGCTGGGTTAGCTCGTACATACTAGGGCAGGAATGAAGGCAGGCACGAAGGGGGAGAAAATCTGAGGGACATGCGGGGCCTGCAGGACGGCATCAGCAAAGCATAGTATCAGGTAGCTGGGATCAGGGATCGAACACGACCAGAGCGGGATGGGATTTCTCGTTAGAAAAAATTTCCCGATCAGGCTACTCCGGACCAGCGAGCAACCCCGCCGATCAATACAGATATATTGATGAATAGCTACGACTACGGGGCGGCGACTTTTTTGGGCGATTAGATAGTGCTAACTGACTACGTTATTCCTTCGGCACCTTTTGAATTAAGTAGCCGAGCGATAAGCGCCCGAAAACTTAAAGTAAACCAGTGCGCATGGAGAAGTTTGAACGACAATTTGATTCCTTTCGACTCGAATGTTGCCTGTTGCCAGTTAGCCTAGCTTTGCCTCGATCTAACCGGACTTGCTTCTGGTGATTGTACGAGATGGATGGAGGCTGTGACGTCTCGTCTGCTTCAAAGGCACCTATAAAATGCTCCTAATGCGTGCTAGACCAGGGACGAAGAAGACTGCATTATCGGCAGCATCACAGCGGTCCGCTTAGTCCATTTTGCCAAGCTTCGCCAAGGGTTTCGCACGCTTCTGTACGGTAGGTTAGCCTTTCATAGCTCAAAGTTACTGTAGGTTATGGTCAAATTCGGAGGGCTTTTTAAGTCTTCAATCTGTCGCGTATCTATACCCGGATCGGCGAGACCGTGCAGCGAATTTACTATCAGACTGCCGTGCTCTGGTAATCTGGAGTTACTCTTGCCCTGGGATTAGGTTCATCGCGGTACGGACTGGGTAAGGATCCGGGGAGTACGCGGTTACTAGAAATGGCCCGTTCCACCGTCTGTTCGTCATCGCGGTCAACGATATTCAATTGAACTCAATCCGGTCTATGACGATAAACAATTGGACAACAGGATAGCCTCGAGCCTGCTGTAATTAGCCCCTTTAGCGGCCCCTTTTTCGGATTACGCATTTTTGGACTGCCTTATCCGTACCTGAAGATCCTTATGTGGCTAGGAGCGGGGCTAACTAATATAGAGTAATGGAGTTATGTACTTCCTACGTATCTTTCCGCATATATCGACGGAAGTCTGCCCAATGTTTACTGATTTTAGAATTTCGAACGTCTGTATTCGGAGTCGGCACCTGCTTGACCATGCGTAGGTCCAGAAGTTGTGGGGCCAAGCCCCTCGGGCTCCGTATCGCCCGAGTCCCCGGAGCCTTCGCTTGTCGTCCTGCCGTTCAATATCCGGAGCGAGAGGGACAAGTGGCTCAGCATTTCTTCTCCAAGAACGTCGTACTGCACCTCTTGGGCTCTCGGTATGCATAAGGGGCCCCCGCTTGTGTAATTAACCACATACAGTACATCTCCACTCTAGCCTAGATACCGCTAGATATTGAGGACCCGCCTAGGAACGTAAGCTACTTTAACCTACTCCAGCCCCAGGTCCCTGAGCACTTTATTTTTGCAGTATTAAGTTCCGCGTAAGTGATTCTCGGGAAGGGCATCGGTTACGGATTGGATGACGAAATCCGATAAGAAAGCTGTACACAATGACTCTGTTTTACCAGGCTGTATCTGGAGAAGGCGGTGGCAGTCTAGCGATGCATCACGAACGAGCTTCCTGAGATGTTGTGCTGCCCCATTCCAACACGCTGTGACTCATCGAGGCTCTCGATAGGCCTTGTAAGCAGGTATCTAAAAGCCACCATGCGGTTCTGGTATCAAGTAGGAGGTGTCAAAAAGTCAAAAGGTGTCATTATGCGAGGTGAAAGGAAGCGCGTTCATAGGTCATCTGAATGTAGGTAGTAATTAGTGGGATTCGATGATGAGGGGCCGCTCTCTCGGGTTTAGCTGAACCCCGAGAAGAGTCAGCAATTGTGCGTTAACCCCGTACTGTATTAACACGGCGCTGTCGGGCTGTCGACATGCGACCAATGAGCAAGTAGTTGTAACATTTAAGGGATCTCGGTTACCCGTTACCGTCACATCAGAAGCGTGTGAGTGCGTGTGAGTGTGTGTGAGTGTGTGTGCGGTATTTCGGCTGCTGATCGGGGCAGTCAGGCAGGTTGGGAATGTTCTTACTGTAGGTACCTAACGGCCGAATCCCCTTCTTGCTGTCTGACTTGAGCTTCGCCTCAAGCCATCTTGGCTCTAGGCGAAGCGAGCCGGCTTGGAGTATGGAGTATGCGATGCGTATTACATCTCCATAGGACAGCCGAGAATGAGATCAGATGGGCCCCAAGTTCTGCATACGTACAGTAGTACCTACTCCATCGTCACATACGATCGGTTCAGTGCTCTTTAATATTATTAGAGGCGTGTCTCTATTTCTCGGAAATAGCCCCTTGGCTATTATCACTGCTCGCCCGCCAATGTAGCCCTATTATAACACGAAGCATCTAGACTCTGGAGAACTGTAACTGTGTTTGGAGTCTAAAACCGCTCTACCGGGAATGTTTCGAGCCGGCCATGCCCGTTAGCCCTTCAGACATCCTGTGGCTGACCCTGGTCTCCTGAGATTTATGTTGGAAAAAAGGTAAAAAGACGCCATTATGCAGGTGAACAATGGATAAGTTATGAAGCACACATATCGGCAAGCTTAACCCTATAAGGTTGCAATTCAGCTACATAGATTAGGCCAGATATGCATCGTCATCGGGCCACCCATTGTCCATCATCCAGTGTTCGCTATGCATAGGCCCTCTTTGTGTTTATTACTTCTCGGGAACTGCATAACACTACTTGGCAGAGGCTCCTGCCGTTATGCAGCGAAGATGACAGGGTACTACAGCCTGCAAAGAAATGAGGCTTAGCATGTGGACCAGAGACGGCACTCATTGCGTGGCTTGTAAGGATGTCTTAGGTAGAATATCGGATCAAGCATCAACGTTGGCGTCAGTGCGTGGAAATTGGAGAAGGGAAAGGGAAATAAGAGGAGAATTCCCCTCCGGTTGGATGTTTTGGCGATGGACAGTTTATACTTCAGAAGCAGATATACCATCGGTTTATCGGATGTAAGATTTCAAGATACCTACGTAATTACTAAGCTCGATACCTAGGCGAAACACAGTGGTGGACTCTAGTGGATGGTGCAGCTGGTTGCTTACCAATGCCGACCGACATTAAGAACGATGAACCTAAATTTGCCCTACATGATATAGTATGTGCGCCGGTGCTTATATATAGTATACTTTCAGGTTCTGTGTACTTAGAGCTGTGATAGTTCGCGGAAAAGGCTCATATCAATACGTCGACATGTTAGTATGAGAAACGTCGCAGAATCTGCGTGTTACCTAGTTCCAGTCACCCCCTGAATATCACAACTGCAGCTCCTTTATCCGGACGCGTTCTTGACCAGGCTGGGATTTTATTACCCCCTGTTGTGACTTACGGACCAAACATTACACAGTACGCCTTTGAAGACAGGGACGTCCTTACACGCACTATAATCAGCGCCCGTTAGCGCCAGTCATCATCACCGTAGCAGTTCCTTTTCATACCGTGCTCGTTGTACACTCATTCTCACTCGTATACCCCCGGCTCACCCGAATATCCATGATTAGCAATTGATCCACCAAAAGTTCTCTTGTTCTTCCCTACTCTGTCCTCTCCGCCCGCACGCCGTCAATAACATTACCAATACCCTAACAACAACGAACGTTGCCATCGAGTAGAGTGGCCTCTCGCCTGGTGCCTCTCGTCCCCCCACCCGGTCAAGTTGCCTGGCGCCGAAGACAAACAACTGCTGGTATAATCACGCCGGTCGGCATTCGACCCTGCATTCGCGTGTCCTGCTGAATTGCGACCAAGGGAGCAGCATCACCCATTCCCCTAACCTGCCTAGCAACCTGTTCTCACCTGGGATTCCCTCAATTACACCCAGATTATCGGTTCGAACTGTGACATTCCTTTAATCATTTCTCGTAGGGGGTAGTAAGCATCCTGGCCAGCGAAGGCCACTCTGGCGGACACCTCGGGTTGAACGGGCTTTGCCCGCACTTCCCTCAGTATGGCTAAGGGAGACGGAGGAAACGAATTAGGGAAGAACGGCCCAGGGATGAATAGATCGAGATGGGCCACCCGAAAGCTCACCGTCAAGAGCAGCGGAGTCAAGAGGCTGTCGATATTGGACCGGATACAAGGGAAACCCGGCGCGACCGAGAAGAAACGGCAATCTGGTGGTAGCGACACACTTAGACAAGGCGATTCCGCCGCGGCGAATGATCGGACCGACGCGAAGAGTACCACCACCTCGAGTTCAGACGATCAAGGGAGGACGCTATACTTCAATTTGCCCTTGCCGAGCGAACTCAAGGACGAAGAAGGAAACCCCTTAACTTCTTACGCCAGGAACAAGATTCGCACCGCCAAATACACACCCTTGTCGTTCGTCCCTAAGAACTTGTGGTTCCAATTTCATAACATCGCGAACATCTTTTTCCTATTCCTAGTCATACTAGTTGTAAGTTGGACCTCCTATCTACCCGATTGACCGTAAGGAGCAGCGCCAATGTGTCCTCGTCTAGTTCTTTCCCATATTCGGGGGCATTAACCCTGGCCTCAATGCGGTACCACTTATAATCATCATCACCGCCACTGCCATCAAAGACGCCATCGAAGATTATCGCCGGACGAATATCGACCAAGAGCTCAACAATGCCCCGGTGCATCGCCTTGTCGGTTGGAATAATGTCAATGTCTCTGAGGATAACGTGTCGGCCTGGAGAGGATTCAAGAAGGCCAACTCGAGATTCTTTGGCAAGCTGTGGCGCATGATACAGGGTCTAGGGAAGAAGGATCGACAGGAAAGAGGCGCTCTGGAGAATTCTGCTAATCCCCGAATATCCATCGAGACGAAGGCTACGAATCGCCAGTCCATGAGGGAGTCGTTCATGTCTATTCGTGAAGACATACAGATGACCCCTGTATCGTCGCCTGCTCCACGTCAGCAGCAGCACTCAGACTTGCTCGAACTACCTGACCGGCCGGAGTCCCGACTTTCGTTTGACCCTAAGGAGACTGAAACGCTAGCCAGAGTCAAGGGCGATCTTATCAACCACGACATTCAGGCTTCTGGCAATGCAAGGTTCCACATAGACACTTGGAAGAGTATCCAGGTTGGCGACTTTGTGCGTATCTATAATAACGACGAGCTCCCGGCCGATATCATTGTATTGTCTACTTCGGATGCCGATGGCGCCTGCTACGTGGAAACCAAGAATCTGGATGGAGAGACAAATTTGAAAGTCCGCCAGGCGCTTCGCTGCGGGCGGACCTTGAAGCATGCCAGAGACTGCGAACGCGCCCAGTTCTGCATCGAGAGCGAGGCTGCCCAGCCTAACCTCTACAAATACAATGGTGCCATTCGATGGGAGCAGTCCATACCGGGCTCTGGCCCGAAGGAGATGTTAGAGCCAATATCGATCGACAATCTCCTGCTCCGTGGCTGCAACCTTAGAAATACCGACTGGGTTTTAGGCGTCGTTGTATTCACTGGCCATGATACCAAGATCATGCAGAACGCGGGCATCACGCCTAGCAAACGTGCACGCATTGCCCGGGAGCTTAACTTCAACGTCGTCTGCAACTTCGGTATCCTCTTCGTCATCTGTCTTGTCTCGGCTATTGTGAACGGCTACGCATGGTCAAGATCCGACAGTTCTACCTCGGTGTTCAATTTTGGCTCCATCGGTGCAAATCCTGCCATGTCTGGTTTCATCACTTTCTGGGCGGCCCTTATCTGTTTCCAGAACTTGATTCCCATCTCTCTCTACATCACGCTCGAGATCGTGAGAACGTTGCAAGCAGTTTTCATCTACAACGATGTGGAGATGTATTACGAGAAAATTGACTATCCATGTGTGCCGAAGTCCTGGAATATCTCGGACGACATTGGTCAAATTGAGTACATCTTTTCTGACAAGACGGGAACGCTCACGCAGAACGTGATGGAGTTCAAAAAGGCCACTATCAACGGTCAACCATACGGCGAGGCTTACACCGAAGCTCAAGCAGGCATGCAGCGGCGCCTGGGTATCGACGTGGTAAAAGAGGGTGCCAAGGCGAGACGGGAGATCGAGGCAGGCAGGATCCACGCCCTCGAGGGACTGAGGAAGCTTCACGACAACCCCTATCTGCATGATGAGGACATGACGTTCATCGCACCGGACTTCGTCGATGATCTCGCTGGCCAATCTGGTGACGAACAGCGAGAAGCCAATGCCCACTTCATGCTCGCCTTGGCTCTGTGCCACACGGTAATAGCGGAACACCTTCCTGGAGAACGACCCAAGATAGAGTTCAAAGCCCAATCCCCCGACGAGGCCGCTCTGGTGGCGACGGCGCGTGATATGGGCTTTACCGTCTTGGGTGCGACCGAAGAAGGACTGAGGCTCAATGTCATGGGCGAGGAACGAGTCTACAGGGTTCTGAACACGATCGAATTCAACTCGACGAGAAAACGGATGAGCGCGATCGTCAAGATGCCTGATGGGCGCATCATTCTGTTCTGCAAGGGTGCTGACAGCATCATCTATTCGCGGCTGAAGCGAGGAGAGCAGGCGGAACTTCGGAAGACCACTGCGGAACATCTGGAAATGTTTGCCCGGGAAGGCCTGCGGACACTCTGCATTGCGCAGCGCATTTTATCTCAAGAGGAATACTCCGCCTGGCGCAAGGAGCACGACAAGGCCTCAAGCGCCCTGACTGACAGAGAAGAAAAGCTGGAGCAAGTAGCCGATCGGATCGAGCAGGATTTGATGCTTCTTGGAGGGACTGCCATCGAAGATAGGCTTCAGGATGGAGTGCCCGACACGATTGCTCTGCTCGGCGAGGCGGGTATTAAGCTCTGGGTCCTAACGGGAGACAAGGTTGAGACTGCCATCAATATCGGCTTCTCATGTAACCTTCTCAATAATGACATGGAACTCATCCATATCAAGGTCACCGAGGACGAAACCGGTGGTACGGCCGACGAGGAATTCCTGGGACAGGTCGAAGCAGAGCTGGACAAAGGCTTGAAATCATTTGGTATTACTGGTAGCGATGAGGATCTCGCACATGCGCGAAAGAACCATGAGCCGCCGGCACCCACCCACGCCCTGATCATCGACGGCTTCACGCTTCGATGGGTACTCCACTCCAGTGTGAAACAAAAGTTTCTCCTCCTGTGCAAGCAGTGCAAATCCGTGCTCTGTTGCCGTGTCAGCCCCGCGCAGAAGGCGGCAGTTGTAGCGATGGTCAAGACAGGCCTTGATGTCATGACACTGTCGATCGGCGACGGTGCCAACGACGTTGCCATGATTCAAGAGGCGGACGTCGGCGTAGGTATTGCTGGTGTCGAGGGTCGCCAAGCCGTGATGTCGGCGGACTATGCCATTGGCCAGTTCCGCTTCCTTCAACGTCTTATTCTCGTCCACGGGCGTTGGTCCTATAGGAGGATGGCCGAAGCCATATCGAACTTCTTCTACAAGAACGTGATATGGACTTTTACCATCGTCTGGTATCAGTGTTACTGCCAGTTCGACATTACTTATCTCTTCGAGTTTACTCTTATCATGTTTTTTAACACGTTTTTCACTTCTCTTCCTCCTATCGTCATGGGTATTTTTGACCAGGATGTTTCGGATGCCGTTTCGTTGGCCGTTCCCCAACTCTACCGCAGTGGTATTGAGCGTCTGGAATGGACACAAAGGAAGTTTTGGTAAGTCCTTCTGTCCAAAATAGCGACGCGTGCGTGCACTGCTAACCAGTCTCAGGTTGTACATGCTGGATGGTGTCTACCAAAGCGTTATCAGTTTCTTCATCCCATACTTGGCAATTGCTGGATCTCCGTACGTCACCCAGAACGGATTGGATGTCTCAGAGCGGTATCGTCTCGGTGCCTACATCGCTCACCCGAGCGTGATCACTATCAACCTCTACATCCTCATCAACACTTACCGGTGGGACTGGCTCACGTTGTCCTTGATAGCACTCAGTATCCTTCTCATCTTCTTTTGGACGGGCGTCTACACCTCTTTTACCGGTTCAGGCGGCTTTTACCATGCAGCTGAGCAGGTATACGCGCAGCCCAGCTTTTGGGCCGTGTGCCTCGTTACTCCGATCGTCTGTATCATGCCACGTTATTTCATCAAGGCCATCCAGAAGGTCTATTTCCCGTATGATGTGGACATCATCCGAGAGCAGGTCGCTATGGGTCACTTTAAGGAGCTCCACGGCGGAGACGCAGAAGAAGGGGTTGGTAAGGCAAGCTCCTCGGTCTCGACGGAATCCTCACATGCCAAACGGCACCCAAAGCTGGATCACGTGGACGAAGACCTTCGACCCATCTATCCGCCATCCATCGCCACCTACTCGCGTGCGGGCCACAACGCGCATAGCCAGTCCGGTAGTGACGGTACGAATTACACGCGGCACGAGCAGTCGACAGATTATCCTCGGCACGATATGCCACAGGAACAGAACGACTTGCCCCTGGATAAGAACGCAGAGCCACCAGTTCGCCCATCATTCGATCGAATTCGGCCTTCGTACGACCGTCTTCGGGCCTCGATGGACCTGACGCGTTTCAGCTATGAAGCCAGCAACGAATTCACTTCGGCAGCTATGCTCAGTCGGTTCGAGTCTACGCATTCTGGCGTATCAGCAGGCAACGCCCCCGACCAAGGACCCGGGATTGTAGAACGCATCCGCCGACGAACCCGAGGCAAGTCAATGAAGGGCTTGTCACCCTTTGCGGACAGGGACAACCGCATCCATGAGCATGAGTGACGCCCGCTACAGACCTGATGCAGGGGCAGTTGTATGATATTGCACCGCTCGGGCAGCCGCCCAGCCTCTGTTCTCCATATGATATCCCGAGTGCTCGATGCTCAGCTACGATTTTCTGCAACGATAACTGGTCTCTTTCCACACCTGGACGGCCACTTTTACAGCTTCCTGACAGCTGCGTGTTTTGTTTCATGTATTTTGCGACGGCGTTGGTGTTCCTTCGGTTTTGCATCGGGGTTGTAGAGAGTGTGACAGCGCTGTACGAGACGACGATGGCGGCCTGAAAACCCAGGCTCATTCCAACTAGTATCATAGACCTCGTTTAAAGATTCATGGATCGGTATATCCACCGCTTGTTTTTATTTTATTTTTATGCGGGGCGGTTCGAGTGTCTCACCAGACACCATGACGCACCGGCCGCAGATTCCTTTCCTTTTTCTTCTTTTGTCGATGTCGGCTTTTTTCTGGTTGCGCCTTATAGGCGATCAAAGAGGGGTTTCTAGGCGTTATGCGGAAGAGGGACAGGATTCAC
The DNA here is from genome assembly GCA_004154915.1 of Monosporascus ibericus. Classification (NCBI taxonomy): domain Eukaryota; kingdom Fungi; phylum Ascomycota; class Sordariomycetes; order Xylariales; genus Monosporascus; species Monosporascus ibericus. Next base: position 82,758 of record QJNU01000114.1, on the reverse strand, counting down.
AAGCCGGAACGTGATGGCAAACCAAATGCGTATGTACGGCGTGGACGACGGAAGCAGACACAGATACCTATTGCAGAGAGGCACATGTGGGGGAGGTCCAGGGGAGGAGAGAGTGCAGGGTGTAAGGCGGAAGCAGTGAAGTGGCACCCGCCGTGTATATAAGATGCCGCGTTGAACAACAAACAGGACGTTGCAAGCAGATGGCGAGGCGGAAATGAAATGGTATATAATCAAATCAGTCAAAGGCGGCGGCTACTGTTTTGGAGACCACCGCAAATGAGAAAAAGGACGTTTATGCCCAATTCTTTCCTGCCATTCTCAGAGGGTTTCGTGGAGTAGATAGAGTACAGGGCCGTGTACTGTTGCTTGTGGAGTATAAGGAGCGCTGGCTACATACGTACTAGGCTCCTGCCATGTTACTTTGATGAATGTCTCATCTGATAGGATGTATTCCGTGATTGGGCTTCGATCGCAACCTCGCCTGCGTTGTTGCACCCGCAAGGCTGTTCAAGGGTTTGGTATGTAATGAGAGGCCCGGTATGCATCAAGGGCGGTGGATATACGCTACAATAATCCACCAGGGATTATATGACGGCATGGTTAGGAAAAAGGGTATATAGAGTTTTTTTTTTTTTTGGAAAATCTGAGGTCCAAGTTACACTGCAATGCATTCCATTCCGTCTTATAGCCCCTGAAAAGGTGATAAACTGGTGCCCAGATGGTAGGCGCGATTAAGCCACAAGTGCTCAGCCACAGGAACCTGGTATGTAATTCGATCGCATGATTCGCTTTAAGAAATCGTACGCACTACTAAGTCGATAGCAGCTTCCAAACTAGACCCTTCTCCCCGTCCGGAGCAATGCATTCGTGACTCTCCTTTAGCTTCATGGAGGCCGCATGGAACCTCAGTTAACCAATCGGTTCTTCACACTCGATCCATGGTCAATACGTGCCACTTCAAGACGCTCGCTAGCTCTCGTCAAATATGGCGGTCGAAGACATAGAGAGATGGGCGGTCCAGTTCAGCAAGCTGATACGGGAGTTTCCGTGAGCCTCCCCCTCTGTGAGGGATAAGTATGGCTCTCAATCCGCTGACATGCTTTTAGTATACGGGATTTCAACGTCATCGCGTTCCCACTGCTTGCCGTCGTCTTAGGCGGCGTCCTCCTCTACTACACTCACGTCGACCCGTTCGATAAACCCAAGCGGTATACGGTACCTGCTGCCAAACTGCCCGAGGAGACCACGATTCTCGAGACGCCGACGATAAAGACCCCCGGGTCCACAGCCATTCAATGCTACGCGCCAGCAACGGGGCAGTTCCTAGGCCTCGTCAACCCCTCCACGCCCGCGGGCATCGACCGCGCCATAGCACAGGCGGCCGCAGCGCAGAAGGAATGGGCTAAGACGACATTCGGCGACAGGAGGAAGGTGCTGCGGACGATGCTGCGGCATGTGCTCGACAACCAGGAGCAGATTTGTCGCGTGAGCTCGCTCGACTCGGGCAAGACGCTGCTGGACGCGCAGCTCGGCGAGATCCTCGTCACGGCCGAGAAGCTGCAGTGGACCATCAAGCACGGCGAGAGGGCACTGCGGCCCAGCCGGCGCCCGACGAACCTGCTCATGGCCTACAAGCGCAACATGGTCCGCTACGAGCCGCTCGGCGTGGTCGCCGCGCTCGTGAGCTGGAACTACCCGTTCCACAACCTCATGGGCCCCGTCATCAGCGCCATCTTCGCCGGCAACGGCATCGTGGTCAAGGTCAGCGAGCAGACGTGCTGGAGCGCCGCCTACTACACGAGCATCGCGCGCGGCGCCCTCGTCGCCCACGGCCACGACCCGGGCCTCGTCCAGTCGGTCGTCTGCTGGCCGGGCGTCGCGAACCACCTCACGAGCCACCCGGGCATCTCCCACGTGACCTTCATCGGCAGCCGGCCTGTATGCCACCAGGTCGCGGCGGCCGCGGCCCGCCAGCTGACGCCGCTGGTCGCCGAGCTCGGCGGCAAGGACGCCGCCGTGGTCCTCGACTCGGCCCCGCCGCGCGACCTGCCGCGCATCGCCGAGATCCTGCTCCGCGGATGCTTCCAGGCCGCTGGCCAGAACTGCATCGGCATCGAGCGCATCATCGCGGCGCCGCGCGCCTACGAGAGTCTCGTCGCGGTACTGGAGCCGCGCGTGCGCGCCCTGCGCCTCGGCCTCGAGGCGGACGTCGGCGCTATGGCCTCGGACACGTCGTTCGCGCGCCTCGAGGCGCTCGTCGCCGAGGCCGTGCGTGACGGCGCCAGGCTGCTCGTCGGCGGCAAACGGTACGCCCACCGCGACCACCCACGCGGCTTCTACTTCCAGCCAACGCTGCTCGTCAACGTGACCAAGGACATGCGCATCGCGAACGAGGAGTGCTTCGGCCCTATCATGACGCTGATGCGGGCCCCCCCTGCTCCTCAACCATCCACCGCGGGAGCCGACGCGGCCGAGGCGCACGCGGCCGCCATCCTGGCGCTCGTGAACAGCGCACCCTTCGGGCTCGGCGCCAGCGTCTTTGGATCCGAGTCGGACCCGGCGCTGCGGCGCGTCGTGGACGGCGTGCGCGCCGGCGGCGTCGCCGTCAACGACTTCGCGGCCTACTACGCGGTGCAGCTGCCCTTCGGCGGCGTCGGCGGGTCCGGGTACGGCCGGTTCGCGGGCGAGGAGGGGCTGCGGAGCCTCTGCAACCCCAAGGCCGTCTGCGAGGACCGCTTCTCCTGGTTGGGAATCCGCACCGCCATCCCGCCGCCCGCGCGCTACCCCGTCCCCGACCAGGAGCGCGCCGCGCGCTTCGCGGCCGGGGTCGTCGGCCTGGGATACGGCGACGGGATTAGGGGCAAGGTCGCGGGGTTGCTGGGGCTGCTGAGGAATATGTGACTGGGATGAGGCTGTTTTGGTGCGCGGTGCTTGATCAGTGGACTTCGGGGGAGAGGGGGTGGAAGATAGATAGTATGAACTGCTCCAGGAGAGGGTTGATAGAGCCGCCGTGTTGTATTAGATACCCACCCGCGTATAGCGATATATATGTAACGTATAGTGACCCATGAATTCTGCAGGCGCCCTTGCACATGTGTGACCGCTGTTCTCGTTCACAAGTCCGTATTCCTCCGTCGGTTCGAGACGTATGCCGATTCTACTAGGTTATAGTTGTACCTCGTGAGCATGGATGATCGGTTGCAGCGTGTATTAATTTCTGCATCTCATGTCCGACCAAATAGCTCGTCCAGGCCTTGAACTCCTTAGTGATGACCCTGTTACATCTGTTTTCAGAAACCAGCTCCAAACCACCGACCATTGCACCAAAACAATCGACGATGCCCTTGGCTGTTCGCTACAAACACATCCTGAGCCTATCTTAGATCGTCGCAATCGCCAGGTAAAGTACCCATCTTTTCGTCCTCCCTTCCTCTAGCTCCGTCGACGCATTTCGCCCGCAGGTGCGGAGGCGCCCATCATTTTTGCCGCCTCGCTCCATTCCCTCCCTAACCAAATTCATGCACGCATCAACAGAAAATAGTAGATCATGCGGCGGCCTTGACCGCCCTCTGGATGCGGACGAGGCGGCGAAAGTCGAGCTTGCGGCCCTCGGGGGGAACGTGCTCGCCGCTGGCGATGCAGAGGACGCGCATACGGGGGTCGTAGCGCAACCCCGTGAGCAGCTTGGGCGTGATGAGGAAGTACTGGCTCGTGTGCTCGCGGCAAGCGATCTCGACCATGCGCTCGTGCACCATGCGCTCGTTGCGCGGGTCCATGCCCTGGTTGATCTCGTCCACCACGCGGAACGGCGCCTGCGCCATCGACTGCAGCGCCATGAGGTAGAAGATGGTCGAAACGGCCCGCTCGCCGCCCGACTGCCGGTGCTGGTTCAGCTGTTGGAGGGTCTCGTGCTCGCTGGCAGTGGGCGATAGGTGTAAGTGGGCTGTCCCATGGCGCGTTGTTTGCGAAGGGAAGAGGGAGGAGGAAGGGGCGGGTTGAAGAGGTAGGGGATTGATGGTAGCAGACTTACCGGAACTTGACCTTGATCTCGATGGCCCATTGCTCGAAGTCCTCGTCCTTGTGGATGCCGACTTCCCCAGCACAGCTGATTTGTTCAAAGTTGTGGCTGAAAGCCTCGTTGATCCTCGAGACAAGCTCATCGGCCTTCGGCTCCCACCTTTGCATTAGCTCCTCGATCTGTCCACTCAACCCCTCCAGCTTGTGAGTCAATTCTTCTTTCCGTCGGGTGAGGTCCTGGATATCTCGGGCGCGCTTCTCGAACTGTCTGAGGACCTGAGGGTCGACCCGGTGGAGCACTCCCAGGTTTGCGCTCTTAGCCTCTATGTCACCATCGATATCCTCCACCGTCTTCCCTTCAGACAGTTCATTAAGCTTTTCAAGCATGCCGTGGCCATCCGCGATGGCCTCCTGGACTTTCTCCTGGGCTGTCTTCGCTTCATCTCTCAGTCGATCCAACTCAGTCTTTGCAAGGCTGATATCGGCCTTCTCTCTGTCCAGACGGCTCTTAATATCCTCGTTCTGAGCTTCCAGTGCCTGGACATCTGAGTTAGCCTCGATGAGGCGGATCTGAGCCTCAAGCAGTGCCTGATGTGCATCGCGTATCCGAGATAATTGCTCCTTGTGCTTCAGAACAGATCGTGCTCTCTCAATGACTAGTTGATCCTCTTGAGCTCGAATGTCAAGCACTCTTTGCCTCGCTGCACCGAGCTCGTCCTGTGCGGTGTCTTGGGCTCGCTTCTCAATCTCTGCCGTTTGTTAGATCTTCATCTGGGAAGGAGTTTACTTCTAGGAGAGACTTACCAATCTTCGTACCGAGACTCTCGTATTGGGTAGCAGCTCTCTGCAGATCGTTCTTCTGCCTCTTCAGGTTGTCCTGGGAATGGTGAGTACCAATTCGGAACGGAAAGAGACGGCACCTACTATCTCTTCTCGAACTTGCTCTTCTCCCTCATTTATTCCTTGGATTTTGTTGTTCAACTCTTGGAGCGCTCGCTTCAACTCTTCCACTTCGTCGCGAAGTTCGTCATGTCGTTGCTGCAACCTAGCGCTCTCGCCATCGTCCGGGAGCTGATCCTTCCAGAAACTTCCTGGGATGACCTTCCTGGTCGTGGTCGAAACAGCGCCAGCACCGTACTCCCTCCGCCTTGTGATGCGGTACATGATCTGCCCGGCCGCCCAATTCGAAATCCTTTCGCCATTCACCAACTGCTGGTACTGAGCATCCGTGATATCCCCAAGACTAACTCCGGAAGCATGCAGTCTCTTCTCGGCACAAAGCATGGCCAGGACAGGTTCCGGCCCATCTATAAGGTCGATTGCGTATCTATCAAGACCCATCTCCTGGGCTTGTTCTATGGGAATTGGTGGCCGGAACGACGCGAATGGACTGCCACAAGTCCTTATGGTGACGGATATCCCCAGCTCACCGTAGAACTTTGCACTCAGTTTTTTATGATCGTGTCTCGTCTGGGTTGTGAAGCAGAAGAAATCATCTCTCTGCAGGAGCGACTGGACAAGGTCCGAATAGCGATCATCCTTCACTGAGCAAGTTATCATGGGCGGGCCGGAGACTTCCTTTTCAAACTCGTCTTGGTGCTCCTGAAGCCAGGCCCAACCGGCGGCGGCATCTGGGTTTATCTTCTTCAGAAGCGCCAGCTGCTGTCCCTGCGCAGACTCGAGTTCTTTGCGGCTCCTCAGGACCTCTTTGATCTCGTCAGTTTTTGCCCTACCCCGAGCCTTTAGTTGTTGTATTCGATCCATGATCTCACGTTTCGCTTTCTCGTTATCTCGCAATATGGAATCCTTTTGGCGGATCTTGAGGTTCCATTCGGCAGGAGAGAACTCGGGGGGCTTGTTCTTCAACTTCGCTTCGAGATCGGTGATGCTCTTCCTGATCTTCCCAATTTGTGCCTTCTTGGCTTGGAAGGACTTAGCTTCCGCTTCTCTTTTGTTTCCAAGGTGCTTGATCCTGTCGTCTTGCGCTTCAATGTCTCGGAATAACTGGTCGACCGCCGTTTCAGCGTTTTTAAGTGCATTCTTACGCTGCGCTATGACAGGCACCATCTTATCTCGGTAGGTCTTCTTCTCGTTTACCGCCTGCAGGGCAGGCCCACAGGCCATTTCTAGCTCTTTCAACCTCTTCTCGGCATCTTTTCTCCTCTGCTTCGCTTCATTGAACTTTCGGCGGACAGTATTGTATTCGACGACTGTGCGTGCCTTACGGAGCTCCTCAATTTCCTTCTCGATTTCCTCCCTTTGTCTCATTCGATCAACGTCACCCTGTACGCCCTGTTGGCGATTCTCATGGCCTTTCAGCGTCTCGGCAGTCATTTCAACCTGTTCCTTGACTTTCTTATAGTCTTTGTGCAGGTCATGCAATGCCGACTGCTCGTTGATCATCTGTTCAGGGGCAGCGGCGCGGAGGGTTTCGTGAAGAAGTTGAATGGGAGTAAGACCAGCAAACTCGGCAACTTTGTCCTGAGGAAGGAATTGGCAGAGGTTGTCAATCTGAATGCGTAGATTCCTGGTCACACTTTGGACAGCCTTATGCGAGGCCTCCTTTCCGTTGAGCCACCATTTCCTACTATTGTCTTCTCTGTTGATTCGGACGCGGACGATGTGGTTCGAGGGCTCGCCAGGGCGCTTCTGCAGCTCAACTTCGATCGTAGCCGTATCCTTTCCATGCTTCACAAACTCTCCAACATTGCTCGCACGTCCGAGATGTTTCGGATGGTAACCCAGTCCGAGACAGATAGCGCAAACCAGAGAGCTCTTTCCAGTGCCATTCGGGCCGATGACCATGTTGAGGTTGGGGCCAGGGAGGAATTCTGCATGCTCGTACGTAACGAAATTGTCAACCATCACGCGCACGATAGCTCCGGGCTGGAATTCGCCATCGTTTCCCTTTGCATTCCCGGCAGTGCGCCGTCGACGATTCCCAGCATTCGCAAACGAGTCATCTCCACCGTCGATATCGCCCTCGCTATCCTCTTCGTCTAGGACGCCGTGATCTCCATTAAGCTTTTGTTTCTTAGGGGTATCTGATCCAGAAGATTCATCTTCGTCTTCTTCGAAATGTGCCCTTGACCGGCGACGGGGTGCCAGAGATGGCATTGTATCTAGTAGTAGCGAGTATTGGCTCGACGCGGGGAAGTTGTTGCTGTGATTTCGGGTTATGAATTACGAGCTGTTCCTGAGAAGACAGCATCCAGTAGGACATAGATGAGGGAATGCAGTCGCAATAGGATCTCTCCACTTGAGGCCCAAGAGTGGTGTAATGGGGGTGGGGGGGTTGAAGTTGGTTCATGAATTCGCGATAGGTGTGTTCGTAATAGTATCTAACGGCATTATCGAGACGCGCAAGGACGCGTTTCTGGCATTATTGCCTAGATAAGATAAGAGTTATTAATGACCATTTAGCCTCATAAAGTCAAGTGGGGTAACTCTAGCTGAGGGGTGGTAGTGAAAGCCCCCTGAAGCCAGGTTTAGCCACAAGTTCGGATGCACAGCCATATAACTTTCATGATGTTAATATCAACTACATCTAACCTTTGGGGTGGTGGCCGAGAAGGGGAACACGTATATTAGAATATAGGCAGAATGAGCACCATTCTATCTGCAACCCTTTATCCCGCAATAGGTTACGATACGGACCTCGAAGTGACTACATATACCAGAATATGGATGGAATAAGAACCATTCTATTCAGACCGTTCTATCCCATGTCAAATAGTAGCATCTCGGTTTAGTAGCTAGACGCCTAAGAACCTTTGCTAATAAGGGAATACACGGAAAAATATCATGTGCTAATTTAAAATAAATATATCGTTTATGTTTAAAAAATTATATTAGGGTAATTAACATAGGTAGTGTTGTCGGCGTTTATTCAGCATTTAATTATCTTCCTATCGCGATAGATCTTGATCTGAGCCTTTAGTCAAGTTCATATGAATCAACACTTGGAGACCGCTCTGGGCAAATTTTTGAATTAGAACCTGGATAAGCAAGCTACATATATGGCAACCAAAACGGGACGCGCCCTGTACATCAATGAATGTAAACAAGCCAATTCACAGAGTACTTTCGTGCACCTGCTACACCTTCAGCACCTCAAAATTTTACCTGAGTCCTTCCTTTTCAGTTACCCTTTGCGCTGACATGTGAAGGCCGGCTTCGATTTTGGTTGATGAATGCTACTCTCGTCCGCGGTAGCTCTCCCAGCTATTTCCTTTATCTCCTACAGCACATTTCAAACTTGCTCTACTGATTCATACCACTCCACCACTCGCCTCTCCTTCTCCGTTGGCCTTCCGTTTTCCCTCTTCCTCTCTTGCATGTGACAATACTTGATTACCCCATTCATTTCCTTTCCATTTGTATTGCGTCGGATATGTTGATGTTGCCCTTTGTCTAGCCTAGCAATGACAACACATCGCCCCTTGGGATCCCGGAGTGCTCGCGCACCTCTAGCGGATGCAACTGGCCGTGTCAACAACGCTTCACCCAATAGATCATACAAATCCAATCTATTGCGGGAGCTCGAGTCTGAACTCAATCCACTACGAGCTAACCCTAGGGACGCTCGCCTTCACAGGACATCAGCGCCGAGGTCTGGACGGGGGAGCACCGCTTCGCTTACTTCCTCAGTTCATATAAAACGGCTCGCCTCGAAAGCCTCACAAGAAGAACTTGATAATGACAAGCGCAGCTCTCAGATTTCAACTTCAACCGCCTCAAGCGGCAAACACAAAACTCACATCGGACCATGGAACCTCGGCAAGACATTAGGGAGAGGCTCCGCATCGCGAGTAAGATTAGCCAGACACCAAATCACAGGCCAGATGGCTGCTGTCAAGATCCTTCCTAAGAACAGCAACCAAATGCCTCAAGCTGGGAGTCTCGCTGAGCTTGACAAGTGGGATCGCAATCGAGGAGAGTTCGCATCGGAGAATCACATTCCTTTGGCAATCGAGCGAGAGGTCGCCATTCTGAAGCTGATCGACCATCCCAACATTGTAAAACTGTACGATATCTGGGAAAACCGTCAAGAAATGTATGTGGAACCCTGACATCGTCCCTTCGTCTTCTTATACTAACGTTTCTCCAGTTACCTCGTCCTAGAGTACGTGGAGCTAGGTGACCTGTTCGCCATCATCAACGCCGGAGGTGCACTCTCGGAAGAGCAGGCCATATACTACTTTAGACAAGTACTCAGTGCTGTAGAGTACTGCCATTCGTTCAATATTTGTCACCGCGATCTCAAGCCGGAGAATATCCTCATCAATAAACATGGCCAGGTAAAGGTTGCTGATTTTGGTATGGCATGCATCCAGCAAAGTCCTAGCCATCAACTGCGAACCTCCTGCGGCAGTCCACATTACGCCGCGCCAGAACTGGTCGGTAAGCAGCATTACAAAGGCGATAAGGTCGATGTATGGAGCCTTGGCGTGGTGCTTTTCGCAATGCTTTCTTGCAAGCTTCCTTTCGATCACCCCCAAACCTCGGTACTCTTGACGATGGCAAAGAAAGGGGCGTACAGAATCCCCGAATACTTGAGTGACGAGGCGAAGAGTCTGATAAAGAGAATGATTGAGGTAGATCCGGAAAGACGCATCTCAATGAAGAAGATCTGGAAGCACCCTCTAATACGAAAATACGATTATGTCGACGACTTGAACGATAACGGGGGCCAGCCTCGCGAAATTGGGCGGAACGGTCAATGCGACCAAGTTCAGCCAGAGGAACTTGATATGCAGATCGTGCGGCAGCTCAAATCCATGTGGCATACGTACTCCGAGAAGTACTTGGCTATGAAGCTCACGAACCCCGAGTATGTCTCAATTTCACCTATACGGCCTCATCGGCCAACCTGCTAACATTGATCAATAGGCCTAACGACCAAAAGCTGTTCTACTGGCTCCTATACAAGTATCGAGAACAGCGACTAGAGAACTACGGCACGGATTTGCCTTACTCCCCCAGCGACTTCCACCATCTTCGGCCAGGTAACTGGAAGAAGAAGTATACGACGATGGAGTTCCCACCTCTATTCGGTCGAACACCATCGAAGTTCACGGTCATTTCAACTGTTACCACCGATGCTGGAGAACAAGCTACGGAGACTGCTACGGAAGGAGGCATGACTGTGCAAAGCTACGACCCGTACAAATCCTCCCTTAACCTGGGTATCGATACTGCACCAAGCCATGCCAAAATAACTATACATCGCAATGGCAGCTTGGCCAGAGCTCCTACACGAGCATCATACTGTGCTAGCAGACTCAACGGATCCACGAGGAGCAGTTCGACGTATTCCCGATCATTCAGGGGGGCGCGAAATACAGGGCTTGGGGCACCCAGGCGTTCGCTAAACTCTATCAGGAGTGGCGAGAGCATCCCTTACACGCGGCTGGCGCCTCGCCCCAAGAGAGGAATCGACTTCCCCCACGTCCGCAAACGCTCGATCGACAAGCATCGAGGAGAGGGACATCGCGCGCCCGCTAGTATTGCTGGAGATGATACAACATTCGACAGGGATCACATGGCGCCAACTAGTCTTGCTAAAAGGGCAAGACTTTCCAGGAATTCTGGAAGAGGTGGTGCCGGAACACTGTCCATGGCAAACCTCTCCCAGCTCAGGGATGAGACCCCTACCTGGATGGACGAGCTGCGCCATCTCGGTGATAGTATCGCGAAAGACTGTGATGACGCCTTCAATAGCACCCTCCTGACCTGCGACTCAGGAATTGCTGAACCCACTCTCGATCCTTCGATGTTGGACTTCAGTCTGAATTCTGGGATGTCCCCCCTGGCGGCCAGCACGCCTAATCAGACTGATCAAAGACCGGCAGAGAGTCAACATAACTCTCGGCCGTGGGATAATCGGCCTTTGCCAAAATCACCACCCCACAGCGACTCCGTTCTGCATGAAATCATGATGGCGAAGAACGAGGCTGCCGGTCGGCGAGATAGTACAAACGATTCCCCTGGGCATGTGGATCGAGTTATGACACACCTAGACCGACTTGTCCAGCCTAGGGAACCACCGCTAAGTACGGACCCAGAGCGGAGAGTGACCTCGGCACCTATATACTCGCAGTACAGCACGAAGTGGGGCAAAGACACAGTTGCGTTGCCATCGATATACGAGGGTGCGCGGCAAGATGCACTCGGAGATCGTGAGAAGCAACGCGCCGTCTCTGTCCCTGGCCACTGGTCGGAGGAACGCAAAGGATTAGAGTTTCTTGCTCAACGTGAAAATACAATACGTATGGTAGTGTCTCCTTCGGGACCAGGCTATTATGACGTTCCAGCACCTCTCAGGATACGGAAGAAGGATCCACCGGGAGTGGCAGCGCACGCCCAGCCGCAGGAAGAACTGACCCTCCGGCAGCAGTACAGACGGGATGAAATGAAGGAGCCGATCGCTGAGGAGCCTGCCACAATATCTCGGGAAAGTTCTTCCGCCACGTTGAAGAAAAAGCACTCCTGGTTGAAGCGTGCTTCTAGGGACAAAGAGGCAACCTTAAACTTAAGAAGAGATCCTATCGCAGGCAGCGCCGAAAGCCTCACTATGACCGAGACCAATTCATCCTCGGGACACCCTCTGCCGCCGGCGAAGAAGAAGAGCTTTAGTTTCGCATTTTGGCGCAACGAAAAAGAAAAGCCGTCCTTTGAACTTTCGTTAGCAGGTAAGCACTTTATCAAGCACCTTGTAACAGTACAGATATTAAGATCCTACTAGGGCCCGAGTTCAGCGATTCTCCCAGCCCCGAGCCTGTCCGCATGTTCAACTATCCAGCTAGGCCGCCGCGCAACAAGAAATGGAATGACCAGGCATCATCACGCAACATCGAGCCCCGGCAGAACTGGCTCGCTCGTCTGTTTCGCGTCAAGCCGGCCACCAGGTACCTTTGCTTCTTGGTATCACGGAGATACGCGCGACAAGAGATCGTCACCGCATTGAGGGAGTGGCGTAAGTATGGGGTACGGGATGTGCAGATGGACAAGCAACGCAACATCGTGTTTGCGCGGGTCAGCAAAAATAATTGTGGGTTCTCTTACCGTGACCACCCTTGCTACGGACCTTGTCCACTGACTGATATCGCCTTTGCTCCAGATCTCAAATTGAAAGAAGTCTCCTTCGCCGTTGAGGTCATGACAGTCATCGAGCACGGTAAGCGCAACCAGCTAAGCATTGTTCGACTCACACAGGAGCGTGGAGCTGCTAGCAGCTTTCACAAGGTGGTCGACACGATGAAGACTCTTTTCAGAAGTCGCAATATCCTCGTCGAAGACAAGCGCAAGGCAAAGATGATGATCAAAACCCTTAACTCTTAAACCGTTACCGTTACGGTTGCGCAACTCTCGATTCCTATGGCAATTGACCTTCAAGGCCAAGATTTCCCCATTGAGACTTTGACGAACACCCACACTTGATCAAGGGCAGGAATGCATTCTCTTGTTCTCGAATAGCCGGGACCCTGCTGTTCGTGGCGCCGGTCAAGTGGGGAGGTGTTTATAGTTTTATTTCTCTTCTCCTGGCACCTCGGGTTCGCCAATATAATCCCATGATACCGTCCGTACTCCACGCTCTGGACTCAAAGGGCATCTATCTGTACGAAGTGGTTTGCGGGATTCTTTCTATATGTTTGGCCTGAAATACACAGAAGCCAAGCGAGGCTGGATACGGAGGAACGGACGGGATTACTACTACACGACATGTTGGATTACTTGGCCATTCTGGATTGACGTCGATATACCCTATCCAGGTCTTCTGGATACAGGTGGCGAGCAATATACTGAGTTGGTCAGGCAGGGGAGTTTGTCAGGGGCCGGCGACGTATGGCCTCCCCACGCTCTGTAGAATTTATGAAGAAAAACTGGGAAGTGGTTGATGAAATGCGTGCGGTGGAAGACAGAAACGATTAGAGTTGTCATGCTGGTTGGGAGAGTCGTTGTAAACTCCAAATACATGGATCCGTAGGTAATTAATATTCACTCATTCTACAGAATGTGTGGCAACACGGTTCATCTTGGTCTGGTGTCTAGCCCGACTGAAGACGACTGTCCGTCGCCGAAGATGCTTCTACTGTCGCATCTGGTCGTTAATTGCCGTTGATATCCATCTCAGATTCATCTATCTATAATATTCATTTCTTGGGGTTTCGGCAGGTGCCGGAAAGTCTCGGTGATGCCCATGGGCGGCAATTCGTCAACCGGGGACCCACAAATTTCAATTTCTCTATCCGACCTCGGCAGACACTGGAGCTTCTGATAAGATAATTCGGCTCTTCGGGATGTTGCGTCATGCAGCCTGGGGAAACTCAGCCCTGCTGCATGTGCTTTCCTTCACTCTAAGGTGAAGGCGACGTCATGGGTTTTAGTAAATATTTCGGGATTTCCGTCAATGAATTGGACTTCGACATTATGAACGTGATCCGGTGAGCTGTTCAACATCGGATACTCTAATGGAAAGTGCCGCGACTTCTGACTCCAGGCGCTGGCTCGACGCTGGAGAGATGCCGTCATGATCAACGCATCCGAGAATGGCTCAACAGTAGCTTTGGACCAGTACTCCAGACTTACTAGGCTCTAGGTATGGTTCGTTAGCGTGCCGAACCCCACCTTCTGATATTGGCATGTTGGATCTCGGGCCTGAGGAATGCTGGAGATGGGCGAGGACTACTACGTAAAGCTACGACCTAAGGAGGGTGGGTGGGACCCGGAGCTAGACTACTTGCACATGCGCATGTGAAAAGGCGATTTATAGCACAGTTATATAGGTAGGTATATATCTCCAGGACTCGAGTCGCGCCCTAGCCCATCATAACACAATGACGGGGGCCCAAGCAGTCTTGACATAATAAAATTCTTAGTCGAGGCTTCCCCACATCTGGATCTGTCGTTTACGAGCTTCAACAAGAGGGAAACCCGTTTTTGTCACACGTTTCGTTGCTCTCGACTTCCCCCCCCCCGGCTAGAAGGGCCCCCTACCGGCCGCGGCCTTGGGAATCACGTCGATCGCGCCACTCGTCCAGCACCCTTCCATCCGAATCCTCAAGGGATCCCGTACGTATACGTCTGTCTTGGCCGAGCTTAATAGAACCTCACAAACCAATAGTGTTCAGTTGAGCCAGGTCAGTCTGCTCCTAATTCGTCCGCATATCTTACCTCACTGCCCTCCTCCATGATATAACTACCGAGTATACCGACATATATCCACTTCGGCAGGCACGTGTGATGCCGAGCTTGATTAGATCCCATGGAGTATCGTGAAGATTTCATATAATACTACTCACTGCCCGCCATTGAAACACATTCATCATTCTATAAACCAGCTATCAACTACATATTCATATTGTGGAACTATTTCCAAGTACCACTTTAAGTCGTTATCGCCAGTCCGTTCTATCGCTGTCTTCTACTCTTTCGGGCAGCGTGTATAAGTCCTCACTAGCCCCGCAGACACGACTCCGGTAACACTACCTAACATCACTCATCCGACTTACACGCATCGCCACAGGATATAATCGATAGCTAAACAACCAAAAAGCAACAAAGAAGAAGAAAAACCACACAGCAGCCATGGTGACCGCGGACACGATCCTACAGGGCGTCGCCATCTTGGGCGCCGTGCAGCAGGAGCACAAGAAGATCCTGACCCCCGAGGCGCTGACGTTCTTGGCGCTGCTGCATCGGTCCTTCAACGGCACGCGCAAGGCGTTGCTCGAGCGCCGCATCCAGAGACAGGCCGAGATCGACCGCGGCGTGCTGCCCGACTTCCTGCCCGAGACAAGGCACATCCGAGAGAACCCCACGTGGAAGGGCGCCCCGCCCGCCCCGGGGCTTGTCGACCGCCGCGTCGAGATCACCGGCCCCACCGACCGCAAGATGGTCGTTAACGCACTCAATTCGGACGTCTGGACGTACATGGCCGACTTTGAGGGTATGTGACCCACTCATCCAAACAGTTCGAACTGCTCCGGTGGCTAAGAAATTCTACTTTGTCACATGCATATGATCGTCTGGCTTCCTAGTAAGAAAGACGAGACGCGCTGACTTGAATAAAGACTCGAGCGCCCCCACATGGGACAACATGATCAACGGGCAGGTGAACCTGTACGACGCGGTGCGGCGGCAGGTAGACTTCAAGCAGGGCGCTAGGGAGTACAAGCTGCGGACGGACCGGACACTGCCGACGCTGATCGTGCGGCCGCGGGGGTGGCACCTCGAGGAGCGGCACGTGACGGTGGACGGGGAGCCCATCTCGGGGTCCTTGTTTGACTTTGGCCTGTACTTCTTTCACAATGCGCGCGAGTCGGTCGTCCGCGGCTCCGGCCCCTACTTCTACCTGCCCAAGATGGAGTCGCACCTCGAGGCGCGTCTGTGGAACGACGTGCTCAACCTCGCGCAGGACTACGTGGGCCTGCCGCGCGGCACCGCCCGCGCCACCGTGCTCATCGAGACCATCCTTGCCGCCTTCGAGATGGACGAGATCATCTACGAGCTCCGCGACCACAGCGCCGGCCTCAACTGCGGCCGTTGGGACTACATCTTCAGCACCATCAAAAAGTTCCGCAACAACAGGAGCTTCGTCCTGCCTGACCGCAGCGCCGTCACCATGACGGTGCCGTTTATGGACGCCTACGTGAGTGGTACCTACCTTGCTTGGTTCGGGCTTTTCCCTCCCCCTTCTCGCTCTTTTTTCGAAGGGACTTTTTGGTTGGTGTATGAGGGAGATGACGCTGATAATGGGTAATTCCCTGTGAATAATAGGTCAAACTCCTCATCCAGACCTGTCATAAGCGTGGCGTCCACGCCATGGGCGGCATGGCGGCCCAGATCCCGATCAAGGACGACAAGGAGGCCAACGACAAAGCGATGGAGGGCGTGCGTGCCGACAAGTTGCGCGAGGTGCTCGCCGGGCACGACGGGTAAGTTGACTACCGCCCGCCGGCCCCCTCTCCTCCGTCCTCTGCAACGCACATGCTAACCGGGGTCTCAGAACGTGGGTCGCGCACCCGGCGCTCGCGGCCATCGCGATCGAGACCTTCAACAAGCACATGCCGACACCGAATCAGCTTTTTGTGCGCCGCGAGGACGTCAAGATCGGCCAGAAAGACCTGCTCAACATGAACGTCCCCGGTAAGATCACCGAGGACGGCATCCGCAAGAACCTCAACATCGGCCTTGGCTACATGGAAGCCTGGATCCGCGGCATCGGCTGCGTGCCGATCAACTACCTGATGTAGGTTCATGCTAAACCCTTGGCCCCTTAACGCACCTCTTATACCTGGCCCCCTCTATGCCTGCCCCTTTACCTCCATGTCTATATCTCGCCCGATGTATCTCTCCTTCTCTTTCTCCCTCTCTTCTGCTGACCGAACACACAGGGAGGACGCGGCGACGGCCGAGGTGTCCCGCTCGCAGCTCTGGCAGTGGGTGCGGCATGGCGTGACGACGGCCGGGGGCAAGAAGGTCGACAAGGCGTACGCGCTGCGGCTTCTCAAGGAGCAGGCCGACGAGCTCGCCGCCAAGGCGCCCCACGGCAGCAGCAACAAGTTCGGCCTCGCCGCCAAGTACTTCGCCACCCAGGTCACCGGCGAGGACTACGCCGACTTCCTCACCAGCCTGCTCTACAACGAGATCACGACCGTCGGCAGCGCCGCGCCGGCCAGCAAATTGTAAGGGAGGGGGCAAAATCGTTAAAGAGGTTGATGAATATGGATATGGATAGCTGCGCTTGTAGGAGAGCGTAATAGTTGCCTGTTAATCCATTGGGATGTGCCGGAGTAACTGAAATGGCAATTATGTACCTTAGGACACTGTTCGGCTCTTCTTGTTTATTATGTATGAAGGTACGATATTAGTACTCGGCTGAGTGTGAGGATCGCCAGTTGCTGCCTTCGGTGTCGCATAAGACTATCAACCCTGATTTGTCCGTGTCGTTTGAACATTTCGACTTTTCTCGATCTACTCTATATCATGCTTAAGGGGTCGCAGCTCCTATTCTTTGGGTTAATTAACCCCTGCTCTAGACCGTCGTCGTGAACGCCCCTAGAACTCACAACTACGAAGGTCCTTGCTGCCGTGCTGCATGAACCTCGCGCCGGGGCCGTAGCTGCTACTTACAAATTTAAAAGGGTCCGTTCGTCTCCTTACGAATCCCGCTGCGTGTATCACTTAAATCACTTACCGTTCCTCGTTTGAAGGTCCTCAGGAAGCCTGTCCCGAACTGGTAGTGCATCGCTTACCTCGATATCCACAAGTTGCACCTTATAGAGGGTGACTCTGTTACAGACGTGTGGTTAGCACCTCCTTCAACTACAACTACCGACCTCAGAAAGGTCAACGCGATCTAGCATAGGCGTAATTAGGCCTCGTGACTCCAGTTGCCCGTGAACTCTATCGAGGTTACATGGAGAATGCCTCATGGCGGTGGGCAATGGCATGTCTACCCAACCTCGTTCTTACGAGGGGAGGTAGTGACTGTCATGGTGGAGAAAACGCGACTCTAAACTCAGTAGATAACATTACCTACCTAGACATAGTCACTCTGAAACCATCAACACACCATATCTCACATTTTTAGCTCATCTTATCTACCACGATACTAGTGGGAAACCCTATTTCCTTTATTATAGCCGGATAGATGGCACTTTCTGTCTTAAATCTGTCCGTCGGTATCGAGTATAAGATTTTAGTAGCCTGTACACAGGGCGGGCCGAGAGCGGAAGTCGAAAACGAGCTCTAGGAATCCGGAGTTATTCTTCGGAGAAAAGTGGGTCCAACCCCTATCTGAGGGGCTACGTTTAGGACTTGTCCCGACCGCCGTGGGAGATTCGGAAGCCACCGACGAAAGTTCAGAGGGTGCCGCCGAACGCATTGTTAAAAAAACTGAAAGCCGCCGAAGAGTGGGTTTACGGCGCGATGGCAACAGCCCAGGAGGAGCAGGAAAGCTGCTAAAACCGCCATCGGAAGCTGGCTCCTAGGTATAAGATAGGTAACGAGGTCTGGCTTAATACGCGGCATTTGAAAACCGAGCGCCCTTGCGGGAAGCTCGATATGAAATGTTGGAAATATAGGGTCATTACATTGTAAACTTCCCATTCTTACCGGCTGGATGTTTCTGGTCAGAAAAACGACTCTCTCGACGTGGAAATATTACGGTCTGCCGCTTCAAACCCCTTCCCCTCCCAGGGGCAAGCTGGATGTGGGCTGGGCGCCATGCTTTTTGGCGTAGAGCTCAGGTACACGGTCGAAGAAATACTCTGCGAAAAAGACAGCTACCGAGGAGGGCAAGGAAGCAAGGAAAGTGTCGGTGAAGTGGGTTGGATACCACAAGCCCACATGCGAACCACTACAAAACCTGAGTGTCGAGTGTCGAGTCTGGAACTCCAGATATCCGGGCCTTGGCCACTCTCTTTCCGCTCACCGACAAGGATGGTATTTCGTGTCTCGGGTGGATGGCAGCATGGCGACGTTGGTTGGCCGGCAGGAAGACTAATGGGGCTTTGGGTGTCGACTTGCCGTACAAATACTCGGGATCTCTGCGGGGCAGGTAACCTATGGCAGGGTCTGAGTGGTGCTACCGTGGCTGTGGTTTCGCGAAAGCTGTCGACAACCTGGGACACCATAATTAGGGAGCGACACGGCACCGACTTACGTCATGCTAATGGCCGCTTCTCGGGATTGGGTGCTCAGCCTTTTCAATAGCTTCCATAATAGCCTCAGCTTCGACCACCGCGGGTATGTCTGGCCAAAATGCATCCATCCTTGAGACGGTCTGAAGCCGCGGTGCCCCTATGTGATACGTTACCATGCCTTTGCCGACTCCAAGGATGTAGATACCTCGAGACTTAGCAGTGGAGGTCCAGGATAACAGTGCTAATTTGGTGAGCATTTGTCGATAGGGGTCGGGCGCCGAAATCTCAGCCAAGACCTTGCTCAGTACGTCCGAAGTGGTTGGTTTCTCTTCTGTTCCCAGCGCTGGCAGCACACAGACCGGGAAAGTTGACCTCATTGACTGTGCTCCTACCTCCCAACTATATTCATGGCTGGCTTTGGAGTTTGGGGATGGCGTGGTGATGAATTGTGCGTTCATATGGTAGTAAAATCGCTTACTTGGCAAATGTTCCCTTATCTGGGGCTTCGAAACTATGGTCGGGGTACGAGGTTAAAGGGAAGGGAAGTAGGCGTATCCAGGACGGGGTAGAGCTGTATTTACCAGCTGCTCTCGCAGTCACTGTTGTCCCCCCGTACCATCGCCTACCCAGGCAGGAGTTAGGGAGCTGACAGTTAACCCCTTCTGGACAGGCAATGTATGCAGGATGTGTGCTGGAACCCTGATGTTTCCCCGGTAATCGCCAACTCCTTTCTCCCTCCACCCTCCCCGTAGCGAATGCCCCTCCCAGACCGACCAACTTATAGGTCCGCCATCCATGTCGTAACCTGATTCATCTACCTACCACCTCTGGCCTACCTGTTTCCCGTGACTGCTGGCTCATCTACGGATAGCTGTTATGCGCGTGCTCGGCCGGGACCTCGCTGAAGTTTACCCGCCCGACCAGCTCGGTCTTCATGCTCGTACCCTCCCTCCCTGGCCACCTCCGACTCTCAGGGCTGTTAATCCCCTGCACTCTGTCTCTGGGCATAGTGGATATGCGCGCGGATCCAGCCAACACTCTTCGTATCCGCCTGTGCGCGGGATGGTCACCCACTACTCGAGTGGTTGCACCATGACCCCTCTCTTGTATCCGTGTCCTGGAAATGCCGAGCTCGTAAGAGGAATGCCGGTCCCGGGAAAAACAAGCTGGTTGCCTTCTGTTTTCACATCTACGCAGACCAAACATCTGTCAGCGATTATGAATCTGCCTCCTATGCCGTGCTCATTGCCCGCTCACGTCCAGTTTGGTTGTAGCAGCATAGTTAACATCTTTGTTCTACCTCTTCCTTCGCTAGAAATCGTATGCAGTGGGTCAAGGCTCGGCAAACCACCTCAGGACCGCCTCCATCATGTTCCCTTCGGCGTAGTATCAGTCCCTGTGCCAAAGTACCCCTGTTTGGACAGCTGCAAGAGGGGCCGATAGCCATCATGCCCTTTCCCACCCGCAAAACACCCCTTGTATGGTGGAAGGTGATGACTGCTGACAGTAGGCATGACGAAATCTGCCTGCCGCTGGCGGGTGCGTAATTTCTCCCCCGCGCCTCCATGATATTCCTCTCGAACCGGAGTATCATTACGAAGGGTACTGAATGCGCAAGTTGTACTTGGTGGTTTGGGGGGGGGGGGGGGGGGGGGAGCTCTAGCACACCGTTCTCAACCACGGCGAAGCGTCCGGAGTATGCGCTTCGGGCCAGAAAGTCCCGCGCCGCGGGAGTGATGGCATTCGGAGGTCGTCGGCAAGAGGGCATCAAGTTGGGCGAAGATGTGGGCGCGATCGACGACGTCCTCGTTATGGGGGAGGGGCATTAAGCCACAGCCTTTACTGTAGGACCGCTGGCTAATTCCGTGGGTCAATGTCAGACGCCAGGATGTCTGGCGCAAATAGGAAACTAACTCTTTGCATGTATATGCTTGTGCGTAGCTATCATCTCTCAAAGGTTAGGTTTCCGCCCAATAATGTCTCCAGAAGTGCCTATGCGCCCTTTCTCCCCGCAGACTCTTTGGGAGGGATGATACCAAAATTATAATTATTGCCGACCTGGACGCGCGCTTGCCCTTCGGCACGCAGGATCCCGACATGGATTGTAGTTATTGTTACGGCAGTGAGGAGCCGGTTGGATTGCTTGACGCGACGATTGCGGGCGCTTCCGGGATGCTTTCGCGCAAGGATCGTCTATGCACTCGTGCGTTGTGATTGAGAGTCGAAGGCTGCCTCGAGATGGAAACAAGAGGACGCTGCTCGCGTCGGACACGTAATACGGAGGTGCGCTTGCTCTTCTGTATGTAATGGCCTGACCTATGTGAAGTGGCAGCGCGACCGATTGCGCGACTGTCAGGCTGGGCAGTGGGTGTTGCAAGTTGGGCATCGAGATCAAGCTGACTGCGGGTGCCCCTCCTCCAGCGCCAACTCAGCCGGAGGCATCAGCTTTCATCTTCTCGTCCCCCCCCAACAGCCACAACCGGTCAACACGCCATGGCGGAACCGTTCGGGATAGTTGCTGGCGCCTTGGGTGTTGCAGGCCTCTTCAACAACTGCGTGGATTGTTTTGAGTACGTCCAGCTGGGTCGCCGTTTTGGGCGCGACTACGAGAGATGCCAGCTCAGACTGGACATTGCGAAGACGCGCCTGGGCCGATGGGGCGAGGCGGTCAAGATCAACGACGACCCGCGTTTCCGCTCCAGCGCGCCGACCGACAAGTCGGTTCAATTGGCACAATCGATTATTGAGGAAAGAATGCTCCTCTTCGAGTCCGCCCAGAAGACGTCGAAGCGATACGAGCTCGTTGCGGACCAGCAGGACCTGGTGGTGTTCAAGGACAAGGACATGAAGCCGGTCGGGCGAGCGCTGCACAGCAGGCTGAAAGACCTCGCTTGTCGGAGACAGAAAGACACGAGCCTGGTGAAGAAGACGGCATGGGCATTATACGACGGGAAGAGCCTGGAGAAAATCGTCGACCAAATCGCCGGCTTTGTCGACGAGCTGGAGACGGCCTTTCCTGTCGAGGCCGTTTGTCACCAGCTAGCCGGGATCGAGATCGAAGAGGTGGAGGACGAAGCAAGCTTAACGACGCTCAAGGATGCGGCGGGCGGGATCGACGCGGCTCTGTCAGATGCGGCCGCACAGAAGATCGACGCGATCGCGGGAAGGAACTCCGCCAAGGATGTCAGGATGGAGGACCATGCAAGGGTCCACCTCGGCAATGTATTCACCGAGACAGCCGTACATCGCGAGATCCTCATCAGGGATCAGACGATCAACTCGGTAGAGACGGTGGTGGCGAAGGGCGAGTCTGGGATCCAGATTGGAAATACGTACGGAGGCAAGGGGTTTTGGGATCGTTAACGGCAGGTAGAGTGGTTCTGGACTTGCGGGGGCAGCAGAGCATAGTTCCTTGGCTTTACTTGAATGCGAATGAGTTACCGTGGCCCTGTAACCTAACGGCGCGGACGGAGCCCGATGACGGGGAATTCGAGCTGACGGACTTTCCGTCGTCCATCAGCTGTACTCCTCGATCTACGTTTGTATCTATAGCGGTTCCAGTCAAGAAGCCGCGCTGGAACGCGTGGCCGCCTGCGTCGCCATCGCGTCGGTGAAGTCGCGTATACACAGGGTCCTGTCCATTCCGCCCCGCTGCTGGGCAGCATCCGACTGTTTCGAATCTACCGCAATTCAGCTGATCGTAACGATCGGATGCCTACGGAGAACGCAACCGGCGAACGATCACGAAGCGCTCTGCTCCCTCAATCAGCTGTGTTTGTCGCAGATGCAGCATGACGACCGTTGTCATTGGTCGTCCGGCAGCCACAGAGAGTCTGCAACCCCTCGCCTGGTGGCTGGCCTGAAAACGCCATAGGAACCCAACTTTTTGGGGCACCATTCCTGCCGTCCTCCAATAATGCGTCACGAAGGGGTTTCCATTCCCGATTCTCCATCAGTCCGCTGCCGGACACTGCGTCGCTGATCCAAAACCGCCCCACTACTACCTGCCCGCTGTTTCGTCCTCCTGTGCATTCAGCGGCTCTCGAGATGGACGACCGCACGCTCGTAAGTCAGAATCGAAGGTGACCGCTTGGGCTGCACGCATAAGCTGATCTAGAACACCACGAGAATAGGCAAAGCCAGAATCGATCCGTATCGACAGCGTACGAACAGAAGGTAGCTCGCGCCTTCATATCGGGAATAATTACTATTTGTCCGAAGAGAGCTGCCTGCGCCATCTGCGATTAACCGACCCCCGTGACGATAAAAAACGCATCGAGCAGACGAAAGGTGGCCTGCTCAGAGACTCCTATCGTTGGATTCTCGATAATGCGGACTTCCGACGATGGGGTGACGACCCACAGCGCCGACTGCTCTGGATCAAGGGCGACGCTGGCAAGGGCAAGACCATGCTGCTCTGCGGCATCATCAATGAGCTCGAGTCGACAGCCAATACCAGCCAGCTCTCCTACTTCTTCTGTCAAGGCACCGACGCCCAGCTTAACAACGCCACGGCCGTCCTACGCGGCCTCATCTATCTGCTTGTCGACCAGCAGCCATGCCTTACTTCGCACCTGCAGACGAAGTATGACCGTGCGGGGAAACGGTTATTCGAAGACGAAAATGCTTTTTACGCCCTGTGCGACATTTTTTACGCCATTTTGCGAGACTCCAGGCTTATAGCGGCGTATTTAGTTATTGACGCCCTCGACGAGTGCGAGGAAAACCTGCCACAACTTCTGGAGATCATTAAGGACACGGTATCGGCAACATCTGTGCCGATCAAATGGATCGTGTCGAGTCGAAATAGGCCCGACATTAAGCAGTAGTTTACCCTCGACGACTTACGCATGAGGCTCAGTTTTGAGCTCAATGCAGAACAGGTATCTCGCGCTATTAACCTGTACATCGACCACAAAGTCTCCCAGCTTAAATCGATAGAGCATGATACAGCCGTACAACGTTAGGTTAGAGCCCAGATGCGACAAAAGGTTAACGGAACCTTTCTCTGGGTAGCGCTCGCTTTTTAGGAGCTTTAGAAGCCTGTGCTGAGCAGGGACGTGTTTCCGCTACTGGAGGAAATCCCCCCCGGTTTGGTACCCATTTATAATCGAATGATAAATTAAGTCGAGTAATACGGAGGATCCTGTCGCCATGTTTTCGCAATGGTTACTTTTGCGCATCGTCCACTTTATATCTTTGAACTACGTGTTTTAGCGGATACCTCTGATATACGTAAGCTTGGAAAGATTATTTATTTGTGCGGCTCATTTATTACAATCCGAGACGCTCAGATCTATCTCATCCATCAATCCGCCAAAGACTACCTTACTGTTAATGCGCTACCTAGGATCTTCCCTTCCGGCACTCAGCCTGTCCATCGCGACCTGTTTTTACGTTCGCTGCGGGTTCTGTTTCGGACCTTGAAAAGGGATATATACGGGCTTCGTAATTCCGGATTATTAGTTGACGAAGTGCAGCCGCCTAATCCGGACCCGTTAAGCGCGGTGGGATATTCCTGCGTTTATTGGGTCGACCATCTACTCGCGGCCCACGGATAGAACCCTTGATCAAGGGAAAGAGCTCCTTAACAATGAGGAGGTTTATGCGTTTCTGAAGACGCATTTTACCCATTGGCTTGAGAGTCTGAGTCTTTTGCGCAAGGTTCCAGACGGGATCGTTTCAGTTAGAAGGCTTTTGCATGTGGTCCAGGTATGTTATATAATACCACGATTATATTCCGCCTGCTAATAAATGCAGCCAACATTTAGTATGGGTAATATATCTGAAAAGGCATTTATTAGAAAGTGGTTTCGTTTACTTAAGGTATATCGTGCAATGTTGTATCTGCATTTTATCTACTTACTAATAGGAAGTTAATACCCAATACGCCTACACCAAATATGTCCGCCGTTAATAAGGGCTTTCAACTTGTCGACTTCTTAAAGGATGCCGTAAATTTCGCATTTAGCTACGGATCGATTATGGAAAAGGCACCATTGCAGATATATGCTACCGTCCTGCTCTTCTGCCCGACGAGCAGCAAGGTAAAAAGCCAGTATTGGAAAGAAAGATTGCCATTTGTCAGGGATATTGCAGGTATTAAGGAGCACTGGGATCCATGTCTACAGACACTCTTGGGCCATAGCGACTGGGTTAATAGCGTCGCCTTCTCGCCGGATGGCCGGACGCTTGCGTCGGCATCGTGCGACAACACGGTACGGCTCTGGGATGCGGTAACAGGCCGCGCGATACAGACTCTTAAGGGCCATAGCGACTGGGTCTATAGCGTCGCTTTCTCGCCGGACGGCCGGACGCTTACGTCGGCATCAAAGGATAAAATGGTACGGCTCTGGGATGCGGCAACAGGGCGCACGATACAGGCGCTTAAGGGCCATAGCGACTGGGTCTACAGCGTCGCCTTCTCGGCGGACGGCCGGACGCTTACGTCGGCATCAGGCGACAACACGGTACGGCTCTGGGATGCGGTAACAGGCCGCGCGATACAAACGCTTAAGGGCCATAACAGCTCGGTCTATAGCGTCGCCTTCTCGGCGGACGGCCGGACGCTTGCGTCGGCATCAGAGGACAACACGGTACGGCTCTGGGATGCGATAACGGGAGGGTGCCTCTCGACGCTCAATGTCGGCCGAGTCGCTGAAAATCTCCAATGCGACGAAGCTTTGTTTGGCCGTTTGCCTACCAACTTTGGCACATTCGAGGTACGACCTACCGTACCCCCTACAGTCGTAACTGCTGCCTCTTTAGACCATTCAAGCTCTTTACTTCAACCCATAGAATATGGCCTGAACAGCAACAGTACGTGGATTATATATAATGGCCGAAATATTCTATGGCTACCCCCGGAGTATCGGCCGTCGTCGTCGGCGATATCCGGAACGGCCGTGGCGATCGGCTGCCCTTCGGGCCGGGTCGTACTTCTAAGGTTCTCAGGAGATAATCCTTCATTTTTTCTTTCATAGCGTGCCACAGGAAGGGTGTGGGAGGACTGTTTATTTTATAGCGCTAATTAGAATCTAGCACTTGAGAGTTATTTCATTAACTTTCTAATCGCTTCCATTTATCAACTAATCTTTCAGGCTAACTGGGTGCGAATCGCTCGGCATGGGCAGACAGTTTTCGGCGCAAGACCTTTCGCCACCGTACTACACAAGACTTGCCACTGATTAAAAGACGTGTGAACATTCTACTGTAAGAGACATCACGAATACAGTAGCGGCCAGGTTCAGAGTCCACATCCTCATATGTAAAAGCGTTTCCAAGTGGGGCAGTTTCTGGCTCCTTGTTGCTGACATACCGTGTGTCTTAGAGCGAGTTCTAGTATCGCCTTTCCCATCTCAAGCTGCTTTTTTTCCAAGACTCTGCGAGCGCCCTCTTCCTCACGGTGACGTCGCTCCTGTTCCCTTCGGTGCGCTTCGTCTCGCTCCAGTTTGTCCTGCAATCTCTTGTTTTCCTTCGCATGTTCTTGCTTCTGATCTTCGAGCAGATTTGCCGGTTGTTTGACCTTTTCCGCACTTGTCTCATGCATCTTTTGCATGCTGACCTTGAGCTCCTCTCGTTCCATTCGGATTTTCTCAATCTTCTCGGCCACCTCTTCTTCATGATGTCATAGCATTTCAGCCGACTCTTGGTCTTGTGCTTCCTTGGCCTGTCTGAACATCTCCTTCATCTCAGCTAACTCCTCTTGGAATTTCTCTCTTTCCGCAATTAGTTCTGACTCCAGTTCTCGACCCGCCGTCGTCTCGTAAAGCTCCTTCTCGTCATCCACCATCTCGCTCTGTATAGCCATCGGGGCTTTTTTCTTGTTGACAAAGTGCTCAAGCAGCCGCATGTCTGAGTTGTGATGGCTTTTGTGCCGAGAAATCCGCGCGCCTTGTCGCAAAAGGAGGCCCCAGGAGTCCTCCGTGTTGATGAGTTCCTGCTCACGATGGTTGCCGGCCTGGGGGTCGGCATTCTCCCACATGGTCGTCACGAACAAGATGATCTGGATTGCTTTTGGCCCGCAGAGCTGTTTGAACATGAAGAGGTTCTTCCTCGCTGATCCACCCATCCTGAGGTCTGTGATGCGGTGCATGTACAGCATGCCATTGAGTTGAATCTTTCTGGCGTAGGACTTTGTCAGCCATGTTGCGATGTCCATTAGGAGATCAGTGTCTGAGCGATTAGAGTCGTCAAAGCCGGGCGTGTCAATAAGGTATACGTCCGAGTCCGGCTTGTAGTGACATATGTACATGTCGACCTTCTGCGTACCTGCAATGCCCTTAGTATCTAGGAAAATATACAGCCCGTAGGTGCGAATTTCTTCACATACACGCTTGCAGGTCATGACCTACTTGAACTGGTTCATTGGCGCATAACGATAGGAAGGTGCTTTTGCCGGACCCAATCACCCCTCATAACTGCCACAATAATGTCGAACCGTCGGGGCTTGAAACCGTCTTGGGAGTCGTTCACCATGGGTTTCGCAACCCCCGACATCTTGAATGGTTGGGACGACCCTTCTTGGGTGCAATAAAGGCAATGGCACACGTAACTCAAGATGTGAAGGAATCCCACTCTCTGGGTTCTGCGATACGGCGTTAAGTATTAAGGAATGACAAGGAAAGGGCTGCTTTCATCAACGATTTTCGTGGAGCACTCCTCACACTGCGGGGATGACGCTCTGCCTTGACGGTCACTTCTAGCATGCAGCTTGCGCAGCGGCAGGAAATGTGGAAGAAAATGTGGCCGGGGGGGGGGGGACGATGTCAGCAAATGTACCGGATATACACTGACAGAGCTGGTCTTTCAGCCCCGACTGCCCCCCTGGACTCCTTGAAGTCATACCCTGACCTATTCTACACACTTTCTCCGGGATGGTCCAGCTCAAAGCCACTCATGCAGCTGACCAGGGTTTTGGTCATAGAGTTACTCCAACGTGGAAACAGAGTTGAGCACTCTGAGAACAAGGATACTTTGTCTCTTGCGGATGTCACCTCGCTACTCCCTGGCCGTCACCTGACCAGAACGACGCTTTATAAAATAGCTGAGGCCTTTGCCTTTCAGCGTGCAGCGTCTCGGTGATATCGTTGAAGTGGATGGATGATTGGGCACAACGAGGTGGGACACACGACTTGTTGAAGAGACTCGACGCGTACTTCGCACTTGGAACTGGAACATCGGAGAAACTAGTCTACATTGTGCCGCCGACTGCTGACCCTGCTCAAACACTCGCGATCTGCTCGGTCACATCTTTTGACTCCGGCACCAGTTACTCCAACAGCATCTTAATTGGCAAAAAGTCGGCTTTCCTGCTGCTGAAAGTTTCTCTGGTCTTTATTCAAGAAAGTTCCGTCGTGGTTTGCCAACAGCTACCGTTGGAACCGAATATACTCGCTCAACGTGTAGTCGACTTCAAAAATTGAAGGCATTCTGTATCTAGGCAAGAAGGTTACAAAAGGCTTACGCGACAAAGACGTTGGCATTGCACTTTGTGTAGCTGTTTCAAAATCTCTGTCTACAGGGTGCTCAGGCTTGGGCGAGCTTTTGGCCCTAGGCAAGATCTCGCAAGAGGAGGTGGATTTGCGAAACGCTCGACTGGAAAGTCTTTACGCCTTGCAATTGCTCGAATACACCCGCTCCTTCCTCCAGGCTGACAAGGCTCTTGATATCAGCGAAAGCCCCTCCTCCGACCATCACGATGGTGTTCTAGACGATGATAGTGTGCACAGCTCTGATTTGGACCCCGGGGATACCAGCTCAGACGAAGGCGATATGTGCGACAGCTACGCTCCTGATACCCATGTCCGTTTTCTTGGTGCGGAAGAAATGGAAACCACAATGACTCGCATTGACATGGATGATGACGAGGGGATTGCAGCGCGCATCAAACAAGCCCTTACAGATGAAGAGCAACATATCTTCGCCTTTAGTACCGAGGATGAGGCTGCATTATGCTCAACCCACAGTGGCAATGACCAGCAAACTGGTAAGTCTCACATCCTGCTCACACATCTGCGTTGCCCTTGGCCTGTTAGTGATGCTGACCAAGTCCCCGTCAAACTAGGGAAGGACAACGCCGAAGTCTTAGAGGCCATCGAAACCCACAAGGACCGTCTCTATCGCGTCATTACACGCACAGCTCAGTTCATGCTCTCTGTAGAGTCCCGATATGACTCGAGGGTACACTACGGGTGGTTCATGTTGGTGGTGGCCAACGCATCCGTTGAGTCGAGAAAGAGATTGGTTCGCATCATGTCACATCCTGGGGTGCAACGAATAGCCCTCTAATTTCTACTTGGGCAGCGAACTTGGGCCAAGGGACATGTTCAATAAGTATCCCAAAATTGATCTTCACAACCTTATGTCGGTTGGCGACTTCTTTTCGGCGTATTTGGGGTTGCGCGTTGCCCAGAAGGCACCTTCCTTTATAGCGGGAGTGCAACCCACCAGAAATCGCCAACAAGTAGAAGGTGTTTTGGCGAAGTTGGGTGAATGATGGATCATCGAGGCTGGATTGCCGTCAGATATGACGAAATCGTCAGGCGCCGCAGGCACGGCATCGACGGTCCGCTTTTCGTCCATGAAATAATGACTTCACCAGACTTGGAATCCTTTTTCTTCCCAGCCGCGAGATTCTCGGCATCGACCAACATCTCACCTGAGGTCACGCGCAAAGTTGATCGAAACTACAATGCGGTGATCCTCGCCGGGGCTTTGCCAACCTATTCTTCCCGCAGCCAGTCAGGCGAAGTACGTCGTCAACACAGTCGGGTTCTGCAGAACCTCTTGCGACCCACAGACTTCCCAGAACCGCCATGGCATAGTGCTAACGTGGTTCTACCGATCACACAAAGTATGCGATGCTTCCCCAATCTTGAGACACTTGCTAGCTTGAGCATCTTGGGGTCGTTGGCATTCACAGCTTGGTTAGAAAATCATCCGCTTGAGAAGCAGGACTGTCACTTACCCGGCTCTGCTGTCGCGAAAGTTTTGTCTCTCAACGGGTATCCAAATACTGCTGCCTCCCGCAAGAATCTCAGAAAGGTCTGGGTATCACTCTTGGAGGACCGTGGGATTCCCTACCATGGTCAACGCCACCTGAAGATCTTGAAACTCGTGATCCTATGGGTGGTCATCATAGAACACGCCGAGCAAATGAATCTTGTGGAGGCCCCTCGTGGAGATGGTGCTACTCGTATGGCTCTGCATGCGCACGGTCTTAACTGGAAGGACATCTTAAGCATAGCAAAAGATATTACTCCACTATACATAAGTGAGGATTGCTCTCCGTTTCGATGCATAAGGCTCTTGAATGCTCGGGGTAGCGTCGCTTTCAACCGAAAAGTCTTGCTTGAAATAAACTGGAACCGACTTAAAGGTAAGCCTGTCCTAGCACATTCTGTGATATTTCCAGTTAGGCCACTCTCCCTTTCGCGTTTCTCTTTTATGACAAGAAAAGGAGGTAACTAATGAACCGTCAATAGGAGGCCTGCCAGCATCAGTGGCATCGCGGAGACTGACCCATCCTCAAATTGTGCGGGAGAGGAAGATCTCCATTGCAAGGGCCGCACTCCATAAAGCGTTGACCGACAAGGGCCTCGTCACGAACGCTTCCAGTGCAAGTTCAGCGACAGTGCTCGTAATGCTCACCGACCTCCATATCCGTCCATCCATCATCCCGGTTTCGCGGATACGTCAACGTCTAAGAGAGGATATTGTTCAGTGTCCGCGATTCGAAGTCAACGACGAGGCATGGGACACTGCGACTTTACAGCAAAGTATTGTGCAAATAGCTAGCGGAACCCATTGTCTGGACAGATTGCAAGGGGGCGTGCCGCAGTCTGAGTGGCTTGAATGGGCGAGCCTACCTCCTTTGACTCTGGAATGGACTGAAGCTGGAGAAATATCACAGCATCCGCCCCCGCCAGAGGTCCAGGAAAAGACAGCTTCCCCCACAACAGCCAAGTTGAAGGAGAGAACGAAGACCCTCTTTCAAAGCTTACTGTGGGATACGCCAGACGACTCGAATCTGGCAACACATTGGCAATTGCAAGATGCAGTAGCGCCTGTCAGTCAAGTCGTCGCAGCAAAGAAAACGGCATGAGCTTACTACCACTAGTACGACATAGCTAAGACCCGCGGATCCCTCCGTTTCCAAGTCGTCGAAGAAAAGAAAGCACGATTTGTCGCCCCCCTGAGACGTAACCCAGACCCTCGAAGGCTAGGACCACGATGCATAGGCCGGAACGTGAAGTTTAGCCAATATCGAGCATTGGCACTGGTGCTACGGACAGATCTTCACCCAAGCCGTCGCAGGAGAAGCCGAAGGGATATAAGAGAACTTGCACACAATGCGGAACCTCGGTGTCAAAGAAGATCTATGCTCGCCACATGAGGGGCTGTAAAGGAAAGTGCCAAGAATGTCAGGCAGCAAACATGCCCTGTGTTAGGGCAGGGCACTCCAAAAGGTGTGAGTTCTGTGTCCAGCGCAATGTGGAATGCTCTAGTTTCAGCCACAGGTGGACACCGAAGAATTGCACAAGCCTTGCGAACGGTGCGGAGCCTCGACGGGAAAGCAACATTATCTTCGCCACTTGAAGGGTTGTAAAGGGAAGTGTCAAGCATGCCAGGTAGTAAACGTCCCCTGTGCCAGGAAAACCAGTAATGCGAAGAAGTGCGAGCTCTGCAAGCAGCGCAAAGCGGAATGTTCTGTCTGGATTCAACCACGACGTAGACGTCGATGACCCGCGCGAGGCTTGTGGGCGCTGCGGAACCTCGGTGAGAAAGGATCATTACGCTCGTCACTCGAAGGGCTGTAAAGGGAAGTGTCAAGAATGCCAGACAACAGACGTACCCTGTGTTATGCCGAGGGGTGGTACAACAAGATGCGAGCTTTGTATCCAGCGCAAAGCGGAATGCTCTGGATTCAGCCACAGTCAGGACGCCGAGTCAGCTTCAGAGCCTTACAAACGTTGTGGCAGGACAATCACGACTGACGCAATGAGGGATCATCTGCGCCGTTGCAAAGGCAAGTGCAGCGAATGTGAGAAAGCTGGTGTTCCGTGGTCCAGCAACGATCCAAAAGCTGCTGTGACCGCTGCGACACACTTCGATATGACTGCGCCGACTTCACCCATGGGGGTCTCGTCATAGATGACTCCAAGATCTGCGATCGATATGAGAGCAAGGCACCATCAGGGATTTTAGACAGGCATCAGAGAAATTGCCCTGGTAAGTGTGACCAATGCACAAGCTCGGGCATCCCTTGCGTGAGAACAAGGTTCGGCCACCACAAGAAACAAGGCTGCGAAAATAGTACCAGCAAAGGATTTGAATGTATAGGCTCGTCTCACGCCGATGTACTCGAAACAGCGGAGAAACCATGCAGGCATTGCGGCACGGCTTTCTTGGAACGCCAACTCCAATGGCACGAGAATCGTTGCAAAGGCAAGTGTGGTCGTTGCCAGGATCTCGACGTGCCTTGCACTCGCTTGCGAGGAGGAAGGGGGAAGTGCGACAGATGCACTCAAGACCAAGAGCAGTGCGACAGACCGTGGTTAAGGATAAGAAGGACGTTTGAGCTTGATGAGGACGCTTGCATAGGTAGATGAAGGCTGGGCACAGCAGACATTGAGTAGTTGAACTCGCCGACGAATAACCGGCAGCCAGAAACACAGATGGTTCTGGAAGGGGTTTCCTGGAGTATTGATATACATGTATTATATCAGTACTTGAATAGAGGAAAGATTCAGGTGTTTTTGAAAGTGAAAGATTGCATTTTCAAATAACAACTACCAGGCTGTTGGCGCTTAGACCGGCATAGACTTCATCTTCCGCAGAGTTAGCTTGTGCACAATCGTTCTCTCATAGAGTCACTAACCTTATCGTCAATGCTAGCTTCCTTGATTATGGTGATATAAGGATCTTCTGCCTTACAGACGTTGTCTGATTGCTCTTTGTAAACTCGTCGAGGATGTTTAAAAAAAATATCTGGTCTAGGGGAGGGAGAGTCTATGGCGGGCTTTGTCGTAAGAAAGACCAGTCTGAACTGCTCTCAAGGCTGTGGGGGGAAAACGTGTCAAATCTCATTGCCATGTAGATGAAGAGTATACTCACGCGGAAGCCTTGCTGCAAAGTAGTAAGTTCAGGTGGACCTCGAGGGGCAATGACAGACGACAAAATCTAGCTTCCCACTTGTCGTTACCTTAAGAAACGAGCAGCCCGCGGGCAGGAGGCCACTTGAAGTAAAGGCCGCGGTCACACTCCGCAAACTGGTATCTACAATCACCAAGTAACTGGGCCATCCGTGGCTTTTCTGTCCGCTGCCGCAACCTGATTTCTTCATCGTTTCACGGACCCAGGGCTGGCAACTTTCATCATCGCTATCGCCATCACCACTGCACCACCGCCAGAAACTGTGACCGAAATCACCGCATCCGCGGACGGGCCGCTCTCATACAGACAATGAAGAACATTTTCATTCTATCAAATGTCGTGATATGAACTCTGCGTCTCCCCTCGAAAGACCGCTAGCATCATGATGCGATGGTTTCTACCCCCTTACCCCCCGGCCCTTCCCACTCTATGTGCCTTTCCAGAAGAGTCTCCAAACGCCATAGAATTCAATTTCTATCTTTCTTCCCAGCTCACGCCGGCAAGTGATCCATCTTCTGTCTGCCTTCCCTCCACCATGCCGCCTATTCCAGCTCAATAGTGCCGGGGGGCTTTGAGGTTCTAGAAAGACAATGTCAGCTTGAGGCTCGAGACCAATGGAGGCGAGGACTTTTACTTACAAATCATAGACAACACGGGACACACCCTCTACCTGATTGCAAATGGTGCGCGAAACATTCTGGGGTAGACAGGTTAGCCAGCATATGAAAGAATGGTATTGAGGGGTCTCGTCCCGAAGTATAACCGAGACATGACTCACCATGAGGAAGGAGTTGTCGAAGTTAAACACCTCCGCGCTCATGAAATCTTTGGTACGAACAGCGCGGAGAATCACGATGTAGCCCCAAACTCGCTTATCACCAAAAACACCAACACTACGGCTAGTATCGAGACCAGCAAAGGCTTGAGATATCTAGGAGAGAAGAATTAGCTTGCACCCATCTTCGCCTGTGTGACGCGACTCACCTGGTCGTAAAGGCCAGCCTCCTTGATCATGGTGATGAAGATGTGGTCGGCCTTGCGGGCGATCTCTACTCGCTCCTTGGTAACGTCGCCGAGGATGCGAATGGCAATGCCAGGACCGGGGAAGGGATGGCGATTTACTAGCGACTCGTGTATACCGAGTTGTCGACCAATTGCCTATAGTATTTAGTATCATTGAAGATGAGATTCACCCTCTCAAGTTTAGCTTACCCTCACTTCATCTTTGAATAAAAGTTTAAGCGGCTCTATAAGCTATAATAGAAGTCACGTCAGCCTTCTCTGCATGGTGAAAAGATGGAAAGTGTACTTACACGCAAGCCTTGCTAAACGAGCCATGTTAGTCAGTGTAAATCAAACCCTGCCAGGGTGGTTCGACGTACGCCGTTCATCATCCGCTACATGCTGGTTAGTTAAGATACTTTCGTGTTGGGGACGTCGATTGCTTACCTCAGGCAGACCGCCTACGTTGTGGTGAGCTGTCTCTAATGTCAGCTTTTGTCTGCTTCTTCTTTTGCACGACTTCGTGGGGCAGTCTTCTGCTCTCGAGACTTCGTTGACTCGCTTACTCTTGATAGTGGCTGAAGGGCCTCGGAAACTCAAAGACTCGATACTGAAATGCTATTAGCTTGGACTCAGCAATTAGCTCAAAACGACTTACACGTCAGGGTACAGTGTCCCCTGCAAAAACCATTCCACCTTCCCGCTGTTGGGGGTGTTCTCTGCTTCTTTCTCGATCTTGCGGGTCCTGTTAGCAAGCCACATAGACTGTCAGAGAAGGTTGAGCGTACCCTGATAGCCTCTTTCTCGAACAGATCGATGACTTCGATGGAGTCAGTACCACTGTCACTAACCCATCCAAGACAGCTTGAATTACGCACAAGTCGACCCAATAATCTTCCGTTTCTTTTCGGGATCAGAAACACCCGCAAGACGACTCACGAACAGCTCGCCAGCCTCCACGACTGTGAGATTAATGCCAAGGTGTTTTCCGAGCGTCTCCTTGACCTCCTCGCACTCGTTCAAACGCATACATCCATTGTCGATGACGATGGCTTTAAAGCGGTCCCCGATGGCTTCACGCATTATGGTCGCTCCTACAGTGCTATCCACACCACCGCTACAAGCCCCAAGGACGAGTGCTCGGTCACCAACGAGATCCCGGATGCGAGCGATCTCGAGCTGGACGAAGTCGCCCATTTTCCAATTTGGTTGAGCTCCGCAGATATCAACGCTAAAGTTGCGGAGGAGCTCGCTTCCGCGGGGTGTCTAGATGCGAATGTCAGAGGGAGTTCTAGTGTAATGCCTTGGGGCGACGAACGTGCTCGAGCTCAGGATGGAACTGGACGCCTAGCCGCCTTGCGTTAGCATCTTCCCTTACTTGGCCACAAAGGTAGCTTGGGGAAGACAAACCAAAGATGGGCTTCTCCTCATGGGCGATGCCGGCGTACTCTGAGTTCTGGGTGGCAGCAATGACCACAAAGCCCTGTTAGAGTCAGTAAGTTGTCCAGAAATACGAATTAATTTCACTCACCGTAGGCAGGCTAACTAGCTTGTCAAAGTGGGACATGAACGCAGAAATTCTATCTCCCAAACCAGCGAAGAGCCGGTCGACATGACTATTGACCTTGGCGATGTTGACGTCGGCGTGGCCATACTCTACGAGGAAAGGGTTAGAAATAATCCCAGACGGTGTTTCAAAGGTTGCAAACCTCGTGCCTCTCCGCGGGCAACACTCCTTGAGTCGATCCGCCATGCGATCTCCTGGCAACCATAGCTGGGTCAATAGTATTAGTGTCATACCGTGTGTTGATGTTGAAGCAAGTCATACCAAATCCCCCTATATCTCCGTGTTAGTCCAGGTTCAGAAATTTGAGGGATGGGTAGAATACACTCACAGAATTGGTACATCGAGCTCAAAAACTGCGGGGTCAACATCTACACATATAAGTACAGGTAACAGGACGTTCGGGAGACGAAAACCTTACGGGGCGAGCCCTCGTCGTAGACAGAAGAAGGGCCTAGTAGCTCAGTCAGACCTCGGCGCAAACCATGCATTAAGAGACTTCATACCTCCAGAGAACACAATTCCTTTGGGCTTCCATGCCAGATCAGTGACCTTGGTGGTACACGGAAGCAGCTCAGCGAATACGCCGAGAGCCCGAAGCCGACGCAGGATAAGATGGCTCGTTTGAGACTTCAACAATGGGAGTCAGCATTTGCCGTTTAAAGAGGTCTCAGGAGCCAGGCGGCAGTAATGAAGCTCCGTTATCGACTCCGAGGCTCCTGAGACAGGCCGAAAGAGGGGAAAAGGGACTCCCGAAATTACATACACCAAAGTCGAGAACGAGTATGGTCTAGAGAGCCAACTGTCAGCCAATTCAATCTTCTCGCGCTTACGAATTGATTGCGCCTGCACGCCCCATCTGGGGTGATCGATCGCAAGTCGCGGAGAGCGAGGACAAGTGAGTTTCGAGGCTCGCCATCCCAGCCATCTGCAGGGTACTGATGGTACGTACGTCGAAGTTGTCGTGAGGCGCTTCAGCCTCGACGTTGGGAGCCATTGTGATCGTGGTTTCGGCGGCGTATCGAGAGAACTAGCGGTGTTCGCAAAGTTGGTCTTATGCAGAAAAAAAAAAGGTATGAAGAATGTTGTGAGCGTACTGCCTGTATTGAAGCGAAAAATGTGTGTAGTACAGTAAAACTCTGTACAGAAAACGCTACTGCCGTTTCGAATCAGAGTGTCCCGGCCCCACCAAACTTCTGAATTACACACCTTTTTTGCAACGCAATGCTCATCTTCGAATATACACTTTAATGCTATATATTTAACAAACAAAAGATTCTGAACGTGCAGCCAGATATTATTCTGTAGCCCTCGTCGAGGGCTATATTTTGATACCAGATATAGCATTATAGCTGCTGTATTGGACAAAAGACAAGTCGTTGAGTACGACTTTTGCATTTAAACAGTATATATATTCTTTAATAGCTTACCCAATATAGCACTTAAAAAGGTGCATCCGGTATCAATATGTATTCTTCGACGAGGGCTACATACTGATATATAGCTTCATATTGGGCGTCTTTTTGTTGTCAAGATATATCGCTTTAAAGCCCATATATCCAAAATTGATCATTTTGAATGACTTCGACGTTGTTTGTTGTACGTAATAGAAATTGGAAGCGCCTTACTAAAAATGGCTTAGTGAGGGGTTGTGTCAGCTAGTTGGGGGTTGCTTAGCGCACCCCATATACGGAAAGGTCACCTACTGATCGGCCCATAAATGTTCCGTAGCTAAGCTACTTGAAGTTGTATGCGTGCAACAGCAGTCACAAGTGATCAAGAGCAGGAAACTGGCGTAACTCTACAATGCATCCTAGGAAAAGTCTAAGCGTGTTCCTGTGTAAACTCCCTTATATACAAGATTGGGTTATTAAAGGGTGTTTCCTGGAATAAGGCTGCCTCAGGCTGCAGGCTGGATCTACTGGCCGGGGTTACCTGAAAGCATCAATTACCAACAGGACGGAAGAATAACGCGTGATGATCGACCTGGTTTGGTAATAAGTGCTGTGATGCGCCTGCACGTTGCACGTGTAACGAAAGATTTTGGATGATCATGAAATCTCCTAGAGAGTTGCGGTAATGCCGTTAGGAAGGGTTGGTTAGCAGACGTTTTGAACAGCACGAAATGGACTCTAGATTTCAAGATGGAACTTTTGGATCGCATTTTATTACATCTTCCATTTTTAATGCATTATGTTGGCAACTGGGGCTTCTAGGTGACTCCGGCTGGTAGATCCAGCCTGCAGCCTGCAACCTGGGACAGCCTTTGTCAGATATAGGGGCTATAAGTCTTCCTGTTGAATCGTGTTTAGCGAATTTGGTTGTTGTGGTTGCTAGGGTAGTGGTGGTCCGTGCCCGCACCTCATTCGAGCTTACAGTACGAAGCAAGACATCCTGGGCCAGCCGCTACGGCTCTTCCCTTATTACTCCCCAACGGCAATAAGTGAGACTCCCACTTGCGAACCGGTATAAGCGCCATCTCCCTCTTGCCAGTGTCATCATATCAACCCCTGTGTTCTCATTCGGCCCGTCACCACCTTAGGCGGTTCAGAGCTTAATTCTTGTGCATCAATTCCACTGACGCATGTCGATCTCGGCTTAATGGAATCCACTCCGATCAATGATACACGATGGGCTCGGATCCTCACGATTATCGCTGTCAAGATCATGACCCATAAATACCTAGGCCGGCTCTGGAACCATCCAGCAGGGGTACTCCTTATATCTAAGTTTTGCATCAAGACAACCAAGTTTACCGGATTGGCTGAGGCGCATACAATGCAGTTTGTGAAACGCCATACTTCCATCCCAGTCCCGAAGATATACTGCGCCTTCAGACACAAGGGACGCTCATACATTGTCATGCAGAAAATGCCTGGTGATATAGCGACATTCGGGTGGGTAGAGCGGTCGGATGAGTCTAAAACGAAAATTCTCGATCAGTTGAAAAGCATGGTTCAACAACTCCGTGCTCTTGAACCTCCCGAAGGAGTCGGCGTCTCAAATATCGTCGGTGGCCCTATCTACGACTCACGGCTGCCCAGGAAAGAGAACTGGGGGCCTTTTGCCACGGCGGATGAATTCCATAAGGAACTTCGAGACGGGATCGACTTGGAAACTCGCTATGAAGACGTTCCTGAGGACCTCCAAGAGCTCTTTGCGTTTCACAAACAGTCGTTTCCCAGATCGGTACTAACGCATGGCGACCTAAGTAGCTTGAACGTCCTAGTACAGGGGGACGAGGTGGTTGGGATCATTGACTGGGAGACTGCAGGGTGGTTCCCCCCTTATTGGGAATATGTTTGTGCCTGGAACGTTAATCCACAGAATCAATTCTGGCAGCAGGAGGTGGACAGGTTCCTGACCCCAATGCCGTACGAGGCAAGGATGGACAATATTCGACGGAAGTATTTCGGGGACTTCTAAGTAATTCTCTGATACAAGCTACATTGTTGGTTCATACTACTAAGGGAACAACTCTTTGCGCTCAAGCATGTCCCAAGTTGCTGCTCTGCGTGGATCATATCGGCCGCCGCGCCCATCGAAGCGGTGTTCGGCTTTCTTCTTCTCGACATACCACATTGCGGCATCCCGTGCCGAGTCCCAATTATTTACGGCTGTGCCTAGTGCCTTTCCATCACGTAGGGCCGTCTCTAGCGCCTCTCTTATCCACCCGACGCAATTCCAGCCCGGGACGCCAGGTCGGACCGGAGTGTGGTCGAAGATCGCCCGAAGCCGTCTCATGTCTTTGACTTTGCCAACGGCCACACGGACCAAGAGCATGGCTGTTGGTTGGAGCGGGATAGGGCTTGCATCGTACACCCATTGCGACTGTGCCCTAGGAGGTTGGCCGACAACTGTTATCTTCTCTTTGGCGTGAAAACGTATGCCTTGACCCTCGCCGTTGGGCTCGACTTTGGGACCGACAATGAAAGCCCAATGATATCTAATCCTGAATCAACAAGTCTGTCTCACATGAGCCGACGCGATAAGCACTCAGCACTTACGAATCTTCGCGCCCTGGCATTCTGGGTGCCCCTCCTCGTGCATACAAAGCGATGTAAAGACGATCCTTGTCAGAAGGCATGTCGGCGAAGGAAGTTTCGAATTGTGATTGGGTTGGCTGAATCCTTAAATAAACTCTGTCAAGAGAAGGCGCAAGCTTAAGAAGCTTAAATGTAAGGCAGCTAAATTTACAGACGAAACAGAAGGCTCTGTATCAACACTATTTGATGTCGCTATTGTGCGGTCAGCGATGACCTTAAATACGGTTTACCCGACTATGGCACCCTAGTGGCAAGCTCAGAAGTAGGGCATTATCTCTGGTGAGGCTGGCGTATCGCTCACACTGGAAAGTTGGTAACTAGAGTCAGCCGTTTGAAGGTCGGCTGCGTAGAGATCGTGCGAATCAGCATCGCTGGGTTATGGTGTGTTGGTGATATGTTTTATGGCGCAGACGAACTTTATGATACCAGGCCAACATGACTAGACCTGGGTTGTCCGCTGAGTGAAATGGTTGGGCAACGGGCCGCCCCTGTTATAACATGTATGCATGTTGAAGCTGACAATCAAGCCGAAGACGCAGACTGGCGAGAGCATACGGCAACTTGGCGCTCAATCAAGTGCTCGTAGTTCCCGAATGACTGAAAGAAGCAACTTGCCGAATGTTGTAGCAGAATGACCACCGCAACCAAGCCCCGCCTCCCCTATCGCGCCCCGCCGAGCCGGTACCTACCTACCATTACCACCGCGCGTTAGACAAGCGAAGGCTAGTAACATCGAAGTGTAACATCCTATATACGATTCATGCGTAGAATATTGCAAGTATATTGAAGCCATACCTAATCAATTACCTGGAATTCAGAAACGGGAACCCACGTAATGCAGCAGGTATACCCAGTCATAAGCGCGTTGAATTAGAATAGCATGAGAGAGTTGTCGTCCCCTGCGAAGTACCGCGCCTAGCGCACATAGCAAGCGGACTACTGTTACCTACATGCTCTTGGCGGCCTGGCTCGTGATGCCCAAGAGGTGGTCCAGGCAGCAGCTCACGCCACTCATCGAGGCAGGCGCATGGAGCTTGTTGCCGCGCGCTAGAGCATGCCTGTAGACGCTGAAACGCCGCTACCGCCATTATCAGGGCGACAAGGAGGCCTGGCAACAGCGGGGCATGTGGGTTTCGGCTGAGTGATGCCCTGGTTGGCAGATGGTGGGCTTGTTTTAATATAGTACATAGTACTGGTGGCTTAAAATGGAGAAGATTGAATAATCAGAAAAGGGTGCATCGAATAGGACAGTACTGCTGCATATAATGGTATTACGTACAGTATCTAGTGTACTTTTTGTTAGTTGGCTCCAGGCCCAGTTGTTGCCATTAAAGTTTGGAATGTAGAGTCCTATGGAAATTGTATGGGACTTACGTAACTCACCTTTTTCTATAGCAATTTTTACTAACTTACGATAATGCTATACATGGCGAAAGTGCTAGGTAATGTCATTCCCATATCCGATGGAAGGCGACAAGGCAGCAGAGTAGATTTCTCGATAACTGCCTAGCTCAGCACAAACCAAGTTTATATGCGATCTTCCATTGACTTATAGTGGACCCGGTGGAGGTAACCAACAGAGAACAGCTCTGCGTAGGACATCTCCCTGATTCAACCAATAGAAACAGAGTATTAAACATCTATCTCCCTATCCTATTTTCTCGTGCCGGTCTCTTCATAACCACCCCATATCTAGGTAGTCGTCGATCGATAATGGATTCTACGCGCTCGCCCAATGATGTCCAAATGGACAGTGCACCTCCTTCAGAGCCAACAGAAAATGAACCTAAGTATGGAGGATACTCGCGTTTCGAGTTGGAATTGGAGGTAATGCGCCGTGGCCTTGTCCTTGAGTTTGAACACTGGCACGCTCTTGGCGCCTCGAATACGCTAACATCATCATAGTTTGTACAGGCACTCGCGAACCCGTACTACCTTAACCATCTCGCATCGCAAAAGCTGTTGAACGAACCAGCGTTCGTCGCCTACCTCAATTACCTTCAATATTGGAAGCGACCGCCTTATCTCAAGTACCTGACGTACCCCGGCCCGACCCTGAAGCATCTTGAACTCCTCCAACAGGAGAAGTTCCGACAGGATATCATCAGTCCTGAGCTAGTGCAGCTTCTAGTTACGGAGGGCGTCAAGGCCTCGGTCGACTGGCACAAAGAGGGTTGAACGTCTAGACACGGTTTACAACAACGGAGAAATGCGGGACATGAGACCATCACGAAAGATAAGGGCGCGAATATAGCGAATCGGGGTATCATAAGAGTATGAACAGGACATATCAGACCTAAGAGGGTCTTGAAGGAACAACACGTAACCTAGAGCAAATGCATCTGCCTGAACGCCTTCTGGGCCTGCATCCCATGCGGTCTAACGCCATATCATGCGATCGACTCCCAACAAACTGTCCGTCCACTCCATCAGTTTTCTCTCCACCGATGACCACAACTCATGCACTACATCGGAAGTCAGCAGCAAGCACAGACACACACTCGGCAGTTTGGAAAGCATACCTTGAAGAAGCTGGTCATGGGCTCGTCGGCGCTACGAATCTGGATCTGATAAAACGCAGCTTCGTTGCCATTGCAGCCACCGGCGGGGCACTGGACCCGCGTCTTGTCGGCATTCTCCCAGGCGCCGGGTCCGCCGAAGACGTCCTCGCGCTCCTTCTTCTTGAAAGTTCGTCGCGAGAACAGGGGCGCTTCGATGGCGCATTGGTACGGGCAGGTGCGGCATTCGAGGCGGTTGCGGCCGGTGTCGGGCGAAGGCGACACCGTCAGGATGTTGCTGCAGTGGGGACAGACTGGATCCCAAATGGTCAACGGGAACGCTCAGATGGCGGGCATTTAGAGGTAGCGTACAGAGAAGCATCTTGACTTGATTCTATTCTCATAGACTGCGTCGTTTTGCGTATTGGTGGTACTTATCCGTAGGGTGTTGTACGTGCGCGATGGGGTGTAAATTTCAATGGGAGAAACGATAGTGAAGGGCTTCGGAATTTTAGTGGAGCTCGATGGACAATCGGTACGTACCAGTATCATGGAGTTGAGATCGGCAATGCCTAGCGGGCCGCTTGCTGCTCCGTAGTACCTAGGTACCTGATTTACCTAAAGACCCCGCCAGGGCCCGTGCTGCTGCTAAGCCCCGCGCTTGGTAGCAGTCTCAAGCGCCTGGAGTTACCTAACCAAAAACATTGAAGGCCTATTCAACATCACAGCCACCTCCCTACTAATAGGTAATCAACAAAGGCGACTCGACGAATACGCGTAAAATCCCATCTCGACCCGCATTGGTCATTGAACTGGCTATCGCATTCTCGACACCCTCAAAGTCAACGTCCTGCATTTTCGTGTCTACTGAACAGAACAAAGAGACATACCCTGTTACCTCAGTCTCAGCGCACCAACTGCTCGTGCCCCCCAAGGCTGTCTCTGTCCCTCGGCTGTGATTAAATATGGCGGACGATCATGAGCACGAGGTTTGCTGTTCCTTCTAGCCATATTATGATCCAAGTGGGAATTGACACCGAATAGGGTGCCTCCGTCAAAGAGCAGCTTATCGAAGCCTGCCGTAGGAACAACGTCGACCTGCTTTCCGAGATCATCTCCAACTGCAAGAGCGACGACGAGATATCCGACCTCCTGAATAACACCACCACAGTCATGGGCAACCACCTGTATCACGAAGCCGCAGCACAGGGGAATTGTTCGTAGCCTCCCTATCTCTAACGTCTCAACCCCGAAGCAAGCTCTGGGAACCAGCCGACTAACGTAATGCGTCATGACGAAAACAGACGAGGTCATCGACATGCTCCTCGACCAGCCTAACTTCGAGTGCGACCCCATAAACCGCGTCGAGGGCGACACGCCCCTGCACAGCGCCATCCGCTGGATCAACAGCGAGCCCCCAGCGCAGCGCGAGTTCGGCAACGCACTGGTGGAGATGATGCTCGAGGCCGGCTCCAGCACGCGCGTGCGCAACAAGGCGAAGCTGACGCCCTACCAGCTCGTCGATCCCCGGAACACCGGCCTGCGCGAGCTTATCCAGAAGCACGAGTACACGACCCTCAACGCCGGCGACTTCGTCGACGCCGACGAGGTTAAGCCGGCTAAGAAGCAGGGCAAGGACAAGGGCAACAACGCCTTTGTAGATGCGAGACCGGATGCCGGCAGCGAGGATGACGACGATGCGGAGTTCAGCGGTAGCGATGACGAGGAGAGGGCTGAATTTGAGCGGAGGAAAGCCGCCAAGAAGGGTCGGTAGGCTCTTTGAGCGGTAGGGTGCTGCGGTGTTGCTGGTGTGTCACGATAGAGCCAACGTGAAGGCATAGCGCCATTTCACTGGATGGATAGACCAAGCCGTCATTAAAATTGTACCATGCATGTTTGATTACTCGGCTGACATTGCAGGTAAGACTTTTCGTGTATATCCCCAAGTTATGCGGTCCCCTTTAGACCTTTTCGAGCGATCATCGAGCAGTTAAATACGTGGCTTCTGCGACACCGATATTCGGAATGATCTTCTCCCTACGAGCCGGACCTTGCGGACGTACGAAAAGTCTCCCAGTGTCTATGAGAGTATACCGGCGAGGCAGTTACTTCGAAAATGAACCCTTTCTCTGCAGTCGGTAAGGTCTAATTAGCCTCTACGGGGGGTCGGTCGTGGCGGTCTCCGTGGTAGGAAGCTCCTTTAGTGATTTATCTCATAGGTAGGTTTAATAATAAGGCGGCATGGCCAAGCCTCTCGCACCATACGTGCAGACCAATCCCTTATTAGCCAACTTTGAACTTATCTCGATGAGGCTCAATCATGGTATGAAAATTGTTAGTCGGC
The DNA here is from genome assembly GCA_004154915.1 of Monosporascus ibericus. Taxonomy (NCBI): domain Eukaryota; kingdom Fungi; phylum Ascomycota; class Sordariomycetes; order Xylariales; genus Monosporascus; species Monosporascus ibericus. The sequence continues at coordinate 38,479 of QJNU01000114.1, read as the reverse complement.
TAAGACACAGCGATAATACCTTACCTTAGTTGACTCAAAAAGGGGGACAGAGCAAATTGTCATTCCGGATAGCCGGATATGTTTGATCCTGCTCAAAACTATGTAATCGTCCAATTCCTTCTTCTCTTAGCCGCGATGAGCGTATAGAATGGTGCATATTCGAAGCCTCGGACAAAGGCACATAACATTACATGGCGTGGCGTGGCGTGGCTATTGAGCGCAACATCCACAGCTTCGTAGGGGGTTGGGATAAGCAGTGCTACTAGAGATCCGGCTATACCGAGCTTGGTAGACTAATGCTGCTAGTACCTGGAGAAGTTTATCACCTCTGATGCACTTAACCCCTTGATTCCTTGGTTTACATGGAATAGTCGTCCGGGCCACTTATCGCAAGTCGTAATTTATAGGGCTAGGAGTTGTGGATCACGGCGCCCCGTAGGTCTGATATCTGGGCCCCTATTACATAAGACACTCCATGCACCTTTACATCGTTCCGATGATATTAGCTTCCCGTGAGCCAGGGTATCTTTCACCCCCTTTCAACAGTTGCCTGACAGGACTTCGAAGACTCTTAAGCCACTGCACTTTCTTGGCAGGGCTTTTCATTAGACTACATGCACAAAATAGCCACCGCGCTCTCTCAGTAAATCCATCAGCTCTAGAGGGCTCAAGACTGGGAACCAATTAACCTCGAATTCTTTGAATTCGCTTGTAAATCCTGTGGCAGTCCTAGCCCGGCAGATCCGACTGAGGGTGGACAGGAGAAAGTCGTCAAGACGACGGAAGTGGAAGCTGATTCCGCGGATGCTCTGCCCGATCAGCCTCAGCATCTTACGGTGGAGTTATTCGCGAGACTGATCGTAAGATTCCCTTTCCGAAAATGCCTTGGCCTAACGGACACTCTTTTTGGCCGGGTTGTTGTAGGATCACCCATGGTACTGGGGCCTGTGGGTGTTCAAAGCGCGTACCATCCGGATGAGGACACGGGTGTCGCTGAGGCATGCGCCGACCTAGTCGTACCCTACACGTTCAGTTCGGCGGCGACTCGCACAATTGAAGAAGTCTCCCAGACCAGTGGCGACGGACTCCGCTGGTTCCAGCTCTACTGGCCCGTGAACGAAGAGATTACTGCCTCGCTGCTCACACTGGCGCGGGCGGTGGGTTACAAGGTGCTCTTCGCGACGCTCGACACGGCCACCATGTACTGGTGCCCCGCGGACCTGGACCTCGGCTATCAGCCGATGGTAATGGGGACGTGTAACGCGGCGACCTTTAGCGACCCGATCTTCCGCCGCAAGTTCGCGGAGCGGTCCGACGGCGGAACTGGGACGGCCCCACCCGTGCTCAAGGGGATTAGGCACGTCGGCCACGCTAGGACGGCCCTCGAGCACGGCGTGCAGGGCATAGTCGTGAGTAACCACGGCACTAGGCAAGTGGACGGCGCCGTCGGCGCGTTGGAGGTGCTCCCGGAGATCCTCGACGCCGTCAGGGACCGGATGACTGTCCCCTTCGACTCGGGCATCCGCACGGGCTCCGACATTATGAAGATCCTCTGCCTGGACGCGAAAGCCGTCCTGGTCGCGAGGCCCGCCATGCACGGGCCTGGGAATCCCTGGGGGGGAGGGGGGGCGTTAGGGCATGTCATGGCCTCTCTCCTCGCCAAGCTCGATGGCGCCATGGGCCTTGCGGGGATCAAATCAATTGCCGATCTGGACAGGTCGATAGTAAGGCGTGTGGTCTATGGGGGAGACATACTGTCGAATCTCTAAGAAGACTTCGGTCTCTACGTAAACAACATCCTTTACGTGCCTACATCAGACCTAGGTCCATTCACACACAAAATATCTTGAGATATCAGGGCATGACATGCTACCGCTCTGAACGACGATTGGCGCAAGTGGGTTGGGGGTGGGGGGGTGCTTGGGGCTTTCACATTGGTTTTTTGCGGTTCTTAACTTATATAAGTTTGTTCACTGTAGATGTTGGGAATTACCGCGGAGGGAAGCTCTTGCTGTTATCTCGTCTCTTTTCACGGACTCACTGGTGCTTCAATATTCTGCAAAGTACCCTGGCGGTATGCGCTCCAAAGCATGCTAGCCTTTACTAACTTGGTTACATACGCAACGCAATCCCGTAAAATAGATACTCAATATCCATTGTGAGATGACGTGAACAGTTTTCTGATATCCCGTCTCAGGAAGCTGGCCACGGCAACAACCCTAAGGGGTTATCAGGGAAATAATCAGACCAAAACTTGCACGCCCGGATAATTATAATTTCGCATTTTCAGGCATCGCTGCTTTCGTTTCCTCGTTGCTTCTGCATACATCTTCCTCTCGCCGCGACGCACGTTCTTGTGCCAACACCACTGTATATCATACGATAGTAGCTGGATGTCTGGGCATTCAATTTCCAATATACATCGGCCGTATCTAAACAACCTCCTTTCGAGAATCCCAAACAACAACCGGCCAGCTTACCCATGGCCGCATACCAATATTGCCCACCTTTCGGGTGTCAGACCCAGCTGAAGGTGATCAAACAGCTGGGCCTTGGCTTGGTTTGATCAGCTCCTGAAGGGAGCTTACTTTATGCGTTCTGATACAGTTTTCTCTCAGCCGCAACTGTTTTTCTGTGTATTTAAGGAGGTATCTTTACCTTCAGTTGCTAGAAAGGACCTCTTAGAGGTCAACCTGATAATAGCTTCTTCTTCAGCCATATATGCTTCAGTGTGTGATGTCAGGGTCTCATATCGGGAAAGGGACCACTTCTGCTCATACGGGCATAGTAGCCCTCGCGTCCACCTATTGTACGTGTTTCCGCTACTTGGGATATTCTAAATAGCTTCCCGGGGACTGCGTCCTAGGAATGAATTAGCAACAACCCTACGCGTCACTACCAGAAAGAGGATTCAGTTGCACTAGCTTGGTTTCTCTGTCACTTACATGGTGTTCGAAGCAATATGCTTTAGTTCGTAGCTTTTACTACGCCACTAGTCACATCTAGCGGTAACTTACTCATATACGGCCAGTAACAAGAAGCCGTTGCTTGGCCTTGCTTATCTAACAACCCCAGGTCGAACCCAAGGCCGAGCCGGTGCTGGTCAGTTTACGTTTCTATTTTGGCACATATTGTTTGGCCATGATTACAACTATTACAGGCTCCAAGGGGCGGCACTCGGGCCGTAGGTAGTATTCGTTCTCTGACTGGAACAATGAATGCTAAAGTGTGGTGCCCACATTTTGCCGAGATGAAGCTTGAAGTAAGTATTATATCATATCGGACCGCAATCATGATGTAGACGATATCTTGGTAATGTCATTGATTATTAAATAGTTCTTTAAGCAGAATGTGGCCGTGAGCAACGAACACATACAAGGGAGTGCGTCAGATTGTCTTGAAGCTTACCTCGTTTAAAGGAGGCCATCAACGAGAAACGGGTAACTCCCCTTATAAGTGTCCGGAAGCGTTTCTGCTCTTCGCAAGCTAAATCTTCGCTGTTAGGCGGCCGAGGTCAACATCCAGGTCTGATAGTTTGACCACTAAATTTCCTGCATAGCATTGCTTACCGTGTAGGCAGCAATACGCTGAGAAGGCTGCCGTGAGTATCTCGGCTCTCTATCTTCATTGCCATTCGCTTACTCTTGTGAATAGGAATGGCAGTTGAAACTAGAGGTAAATTCTCTCATGGTGTACTACTTGACCGAAGGGACTGAATAGGCTCTATAGGAATAGAACGCCAAGGGCGTAAGCTTTCTATGATCCCCCCAGAACTGACATTAAAGCTAACAAGTATGAAAAGGCCACCGCCGACGAGGCCGAAGTATACGAACATTACGCAGAGATGTACTGGATAATAAACATAGACGGTCATCAAACAAGCATTGGTAAGCCAACGTGGCTTGGATTTAACTGGACGCATCTCTAACGTATGCATATTATTCGATTTCCTTGATATGACTTTCGCAGGTGATTAAAGAAAACAACGGCCCTAGATATACCTAGGTGGTTAGAGGTGGCCCAGCTATTATGGCCATAACCTAGGAGAGTCCCCCGAAGCTAATCGTTGCATCAGGTGTACCAAGGCTTCTTTGTGTTCGACACAACCCGATTGCCCCCTTGTTGGTTGGATTGTTGATCTCCAGCGAGCGCCCAGACTTCCAGTCCATTCAACGGCCCTTTAATTTGAGCGTAACACACTCAGGCTCTGTACGTATAAAGACGGTTTACAGGCTTCGAGAAGGACGCAATGGTGTAGGCATGATGCTGAATATTCCCTACTACATAGTTTACTCTGTTACGCTATCCAAACCCTTCTATCCTTTTCCATGACCGTTCCGAAGTCCATGTATATCTAGTATCCCCTCAGGTCATTCTGCCATAGAACGGGTCTTCCCAGCTGACAATGGGCTCCGTCGGTTCCCAAAACTCGTTGCCTCGAATGAAGCCCTGCTTGAAGTGTTCCAGGACCTCGCGTGTCGTAATGCGGGAGAGGATATCCGTCTGGTCGAGAAGCATGCTGTTGTAGCCCTCCCTATTGTCCTTAGCGCACGCGAAGTTAACGAAGTCGCTACATAGCATGGCCAGGCTAGGATGTGACTAGGGTCGACGGAAGCTTGCATGCCCTTGAACTCGGTCGTCTAGGGCCGGTCGCTACGGTCTGGCATTCCGGTACGCCGCTCGCCGCGGCACCGCAGGCGAAAGCTCAGCTGCTGGTTCTCGTTGCTGGTGTCGAGCGCGCGCGACAGCGCCGAAACGTCAGTATGTGTCCAGATGGCGTGCATGAAAAGTTGCTCTGCTCGGGGGAGGCTATGAACCCATGCCGGTGGCACCCAGAAGTCCATCTCGCGCTCGACGAGATATTCCCAGCTCTTCGGGTCGACTACATTGAACACACTCATGAAAGAAAAATACTTGGCAGCTGAGGGGTCGTCGGCGACGCGCACCCCCAGCCATAGCTTCGGGTATTCTAGGATGGGCGCTCCACCGGTAAAGATGGCGTGCTCGGCGCCGTTCCTGTCGTAGCGGTGACGCCGGTGGAGACGGGCGAAGTGCTTCTCCAGCGCGACCCAGAGCGTGACAATCTTCTTAAGCCCCAGGATGGTAAACCCGTCGGTCCGGCCAATACAGATCGTGGTTCCCAGCTCGAGGGACGGTATCTCCTTATAGATACGGAAATTATCGCGCAAGCCTTTGCATACCATCTCCAGCTTTTCGCGCAGCGTAGGAAGAGCGTTTAAGTGCATAGGCATGACAGGGGATGAAACCCTGGCGTAACAAAACCTGTAGAACTCCTCGGGAAACGGTTTGACCCCGTCCTTACCTGCCGGCGTCGGTGTGTAGTCAGTGCGCTTAACCCGATACCAGGGGACTTTGCTCACGTTGTCCACATTTGACCCCCATTTTCCCACCGACCAGGCACGATATCGAGGCCGCATGCCCGGAAGGTAGACGTGGAAGTCGTCCCTCTTGCCCGTAAACCATTCTAGTTTCAGGAGCGCCGTAAATCTGGCACTTATCCTTTCCGCTGTTATTGCGTCGAATGTTCCCCTGGCGACCACTGCGTCTTTGACGTAGTTACAATAATTCTCGATGAATTCCCATGTATACTAGGCTTCATGAATCTTTCCGCGATGGTCTTTCATCCACGTGGCGAGGTAGCTCTGGGCTTCGTTTTCAACAGCAACCGGGAGGTTCTGCCTGGTAGGCGAACCTTCCGGGTCATCCGGGTCAGCGCTAGTCTCTGCGATCAGAGCTGCTCTGTGATCGGCCAGAAATCTAGGGTGAAATTCGGCAGGACGTCTGGCGATAGTCATCACACCAGACGCGTTCAGTCTACGAACAACCTCATCTCTCATATCATCAAGAAGGGTGGCGTCATACCTGTGGCGGTCCTTAGGGTCCGTCAGTAGTGCTCTCTCATCTGCAGGGTGGGGGTCTCCGGTCCTCCCTCTTGCCGGCATCGCAGCTATGGCAACCTCGATTCCTATACCAATGGTGAAAGTAGGTTCCGCGAGCTTCTCCCCCCTGAACTCACCTGTGGGCGGCGGATCGCCGTAGTCTTCGGTGAAAGTCTTGGGCTCTAGTCTACAGTCCTTATCCACAAAGTATGTGGACACGGGCCTCGCAGTTGGTGGTAGTACTGGACTACTCCTTAGGTTGAGCTTCCTAAGCTGCTCTTCGTGGATAGGACTGATCGCATCGATCCCGTCCCGGCGGTGAGCCCGGGCAAGGGCATGGACTGTCTCATCCCTCAAGGTAGACAAGTCGTCCCGGATTTTGTCCCAGTCGTAATCCCGCCAGTCGTTCGCTGACCAGTCGATGTTTAGCAGTATGGTATCTAAATCTCTGGCACTCATCTTGAGGGAATCTTAGGTTCGTCTAGGTATTGTGATAAGATGGCCTGTTGGCTGTATGAATCGCCTTGTCATTACTGCTTCCGCCCGGAGCTGCCGGCCTGATATATGCCGAAAAATATCCTTCTTTCAAAATCGACTGTTCCCTTTGTGGCCCGATAGCAGCTTCTGACTCGGAACTTGGTCATTTGTTTTGAAACGCTAAAGACTGCCTAAAGGGGCTTCGAAAATAAAGAACGGGCAACACGCGGGCACACAATAGGCTTGCTCAAGTTATGTCAGTGTTGAAAACAGTGTCTGGCCCAAGCTAGAATAGAAAACACTCCTTTTCTTTAACTTGATCAGTCTTAAGTTTTGGTCTCGGGGCCATTAACGAAATGTTCACTTCGAATGCCGCTATTGTTCAGCAAGTTAAATCCTCGATCGAAGAAAAAGAATTTGACACTACCTATGTTACGGATATAGGGCTAGTTGCATCTAGATCTTTCGTGATCGGATTCTCCTACAACGCAGCCTCATTAGAGACTGTCAGCAGACCAGCTGCTAGTAATCATGACCTTCAAGATCCCGTTTACTGTTATTGGCCAAACTACGTCACCAGTATTCCCCTGGCGGGTAAGAGAAAATAAAGACTAGCAGTCAACCAACAACAAAGTAAGAGGCTTCGTCCTTCGTTCTCTGTCGCGATGTAGTGACGGCACACGTAGTACCAACGTCAGAATAGCACAGCCATGACCATCATTCCAGCAGACAGTACCAATGACCGGCTTGGTCCTTCGAAGTATGGCGCTGCGTTTGATTTCGACATAATATAACTCAAGTTCATAGCATTGAGCTTGACATGATCGGGGACTCCACCCTGTGCGATTTGCGGCAACTCATCGGCAAACGTTTCCAAGATGTTCGTGCTTCTTCCTGAGGGGCAGAACACGACCTCCCATCCACCTCCGCTGGGGATGATGAATGTAGATGTTTGGTCATCAAAGGCATAACTGTATGCGTCGGGACACACAGCCTTCACCCTCTCCGAATAATCGCTAGGCGCGCATTTGGTAGGATCGTTGTATTCTCCGGTGCAGCAATCCTGTGGCTGATCATAGGCTGCGCAGGCACTTTTGCAGGGGTCAAAGATAGGGCGTTGTATCTCGTCATCGGGATAGGGGTAAACACCATCCCCAGGTTTTGTTGGTGGAAAAACTTGGAGATCCCAAAGACACCAGTCAGCGATGTCCGCATTTGTTAGATCGCTTTCATATGGCATCGGGTAGCTCGAATTCGTGTAAAAGATCCCGGTTCTACTGGGGGGACTTAAATACCCGGCCGTCCCAATACAGGCTGCATTAACCATATTTGGTGGAATGTCTGAGGTGTTTGGCGCTGGATGGTAGACCAGTCCTACGGGTAAGTTGTATCCATCGACGAGTGAAACATCATAGAAGGTTTGCAAGCCCGTGACACCACCAGCGAGAGTGAATTCTGCGAGGGTTGTCGGTACTGCACCCTAAACGGATTATCAGCAGTCGGTGTGAGTTTGCGGATGAAGATACTACTTACGGTAAACTCGCACTCAAGCCTATGAGAACAATCTCCCGTATCGCAAGTGGCCATATCTCCATCCGTGGTACAATTTGTCCGACCCCATACCCTGCCCTGCCAAGTTGGACCGACAGACATCCTTCTCGTTTCTCCGGGCCCGAGTTCGAAGCCCCTCGATTCGGGTCCTTCTCCAGCCTGAGTGGCAACTGCAGGCCATATTATATCCGGACAGTTGTTTGTGACGATCAACGGAATTGGGTTGGCCCGCCTGGACACCGCTCGGTCTATCCCTTTAGACCATGTGTTGTCGTTGGCAAGATAGTCGAGCTTATATAAGTCACGGCTGCTTGAATATACAACAGCGTGGATATGCGGGACTTGTGATGAGAAGAGAAGAGTTGCAACAAGTGGAATGTAGCTTGCGGAGACTGGGCACTGGTAGCCGCGCCATCTTGGTCGTCGTAGCATTGTGTGTGCTTGCTAGCCAGATATTAGACAAAGTCCCACGGTAGAGTTTTTGCTGGTAGTTAGACCAGTAACGACTCGAATTGGTCTCGAACTTGGATCTAGAGTTCGACTAAACAATTCGTGACATCGACGAGACGGCAAACAGATATACCATTATCCAGCACGCAGTGAAGAGTCGAGAGAAACGAACGAAGGGTTCCTTGGCTAACATTCGCCAGTCCGGGTCCCTGGACACGCTTCGGAAGTTGAGCTGGGTAGCCCAGGTCCGGGTATCAACCCGTACCGTTGTCACCCAACCCTGAAGGGGGGTGTCCGTGTGGACTCCAGGGCCGGTTGATGCGCTTCAAAGATCTTGATCCATAAGCCTGCAATCAGTGACGTAGTAACTAAGCGCCGACGAATCACGAGCGAAGCAACGTCCGCTTTTGGGAATGATCGTCGTAGCGCAGATCCGCTCTTAGGGAGGCCCTGTAAGAATCCTTGTCGCTTTCAGGGACGCCAAGGCTTGACGTTGCAGGGCGCCGATAGATCAGAAAACAGGGAACAGGACGCAGGTACAGGAATTTTGCAAAAAGAGGAACGGACATCGAGATAGGTTATCTTATGCGTGTAGCAAAGTAATAGGAATAGACAGGGAATGGAATCGAGATATGCTGACGGTGTTGAAGAAAGACGGTGATAATGGGTAGGATGATAGTAGGCTTCGGAGCTAAACCATCTTGTAGAGACTGGAGGGAGATGTCCACCGAGGACTCCTTGTCCTGACTCTACCTGCGAATTGGCATTGACACTTCCATATGAGGAATGAGCAATGACGCTATTGCGACTGACCTCAGGGGTATCCATTCTTTGTTTACTAGATTCTCTCTAGAAACGCTCAGACAACTCTTCCCCGGCCGCGCCACACATACACAAGCACAAGCCCCAAAATGCGCTCCCGTGACCTGTGGCTAGGCATTATATTACTCAAGGTAGGTAGACATGTCCTTAACAGCTTCTGGTCAATACGTCTGTCTTACGTAAGAATTCTCAGGAATCGATCCTATAGGAACATTAAAGCCAACGGCGATGCACAAACAAATGCCCAAAAGGGTATTGTCAATGGCGAACATACGATGGCAATAAGCTAACTCAAATCAAAACTATTGTGGTTCATGATTAAATGCCCTCGGTCCACTACAGCGTCGAGTCGCGACAAGTCTCAAGTCCTTGGTTACTAGGGGAAGGATTATAGATCGGTAACCTAGTGCCACGGCTTCGATGGGATGTCCAGTACTGAATTAAGACCTACCAGACAGATTTAGTATTAACTATTCCCTTAACTTCTCTGTGCCGGATGGTTTCCACGCTCTTGGCTTCACCTTATCCTGGAGTATGTGTTAAACCCAGGGGCATATAAGGCAGAATCATCCCATCGTACTTCGCAACGACTCTGATGAACGGCTTTGAGGCGTATTTTCTGGGTGGTTGATACAGGCTCTCACGATCTGGCCCAGTGTGCGAAGGTGCTCTTACAAGCCTCCGAAGCACCAAAACGGTAACGCTCATGCCCATTTCCAGTAATGGCTCTGGTAAGCCGGACTACAACCCGGACCCCTGAACCGCGTGTAAGTATAGAGCCAAGATGATATGAGCCGGCAACTTTGCCTTTGCTAAGAAACGGCGGGAAAGGAGGTTATTCTGTGTAAAGAGGGAGCAATCTCTTTCTACTTCGAATCAACCTACACATTTGGCAGCCCCAAAACAGCACTGGAATCTACTACAATGGTCATCACTGCTCTTTACAACTAATTGAAACATAGTCTGTTGTTATTGAAGGACACTAGGTTGTATTGAAGAAAGACGAGGATAAAGAAAGTAATTATCAAGCGAAGTAAGGACCTCTCCTAAATGAATATTTCAGTATTACAATAGCCGTCGGCTATTCAGGCGAGGGCATTCGTAATAGCAGCAGAGGGTAGTTATATAAACTAAGTCTTAATTCAAACGAACTCGTCCGGATTACTGGATACCTTTCCTACAACAAAGGGATGGCACAGCAGCATGAGTGACGCAGACCTAACGAGGAAAGAGTCACCGTAGAGCCCTCCGAGGTTGAAATGGGAGAGGAATTTTGAAAGCACGTTCGATATAGCGGCTACGCTCGGTTTATCTCGTCTGACGATGACTTCATCATCTTCCGGCGCTTCGATAAAGTCGAGGCCAGACTCGCCCTGAAGCTCCGAGACGAGATCTCCGTACTGGAAGAGCGGCTCGAGACGGTGGATCAAATGTACGGGCAATCAGAGAGACAGTAGCCGCGATTCGAAAAGTATGAATAATGACATCTTTACCGTAGAGACGATATGTCTGCCAGGGCAGAGTTGGGGCCAACTCCTAGGGGCGGTAAAGCGATACAGTGTGCATCGAATCCCGCCAAGCGCATGGACGCATTTGCCTCGGTCATAACCCACCCCGTGGGCGTTGCCATGCTGCTCGCCCCTATCTGGAACGTTTAGGCTTTGACCGACGAGCCTAAGACGCTGAGCGTGATAACGGTATACATTTTTCCTGTTCCTCCTTATGCTATACTTCGCCAAGGTTAGGAAGCCATTCGAGGCCCTGGGCGCGACCGCAGCATAGGTAGGGCGACATGTGATGCGATTATACGTGCTGATTCTCTCATAGATATGCCGCTATGTTTATGCTCTACCTTCGGCTATGTATGGCAGACCAGGCGCGGCCACCGAATGTCATTTCTCATCGGCGACTCTTGAGTCGCCACAAGATATCGATCGGGACCGAGAGGCGGGAGAGCCGAGGGTAGTGAGTGCGCTCATGAGACTGCTCTATAGAATGGCTAGCCACCGGATAGACCGAGTAGCAATCCACCCTCAGCTTCTCCTCAATTCTCTTGGATCAATGTGAGAGAAGGGAAGCACATATGTCAACGATCGGGTGCTAATCCCTCTCATCATTGCTACCAAAGACATCGTTGAGATATTCGGCACAGCTTTCGTACTCCTTGTTCTCCTTGAGGTAAAAAGGCGCTGGAGAGATCCACGGACTCCTATATTTCCCGTCTTCTCTAGCCTTGAAGGCAGATCGTCGTTTGGAAAAATACTACTTAAGTAAGATACGTCCTCGCCTAGCTTGACGTGCAGAAGTCAAGGGAATACAAGCTTAGGATGTTCGAAACTCCGACGTTCTCTTCAGCAATTTCGCAGGAGCCTAGGTACGTCACATATCGAGTCCTTACCTTCCTCTACCCGCGTTCCGAATCTAGCCCTAGGAAATGATCACCTGCTCATCGCTCATAGTGTTGTCCCTCTCAACAATGCCTGAATATGATCCTCGGCTATGATGTATCACAGCACTAGGTTCGAAGATAATCACCAAGCCACAGCCATACTCCTGTGGAAGTCCATTGACCCTTAAAAGGGTCTAATAATATGACTTCGAGTCTCGTGGTTTGAATTAATAAGGTTACCGTGCTATGAGCACGGAATAGACTGGGTTCTCTCCTTTGCAAGCCTTCGGGAATGCGTCCGTAACCGGTACGGTCTTCAGACGAGATCTAACGGTTGAGTTTCTATGAAAGATCAATCACAGTATAGACGTGGCGTAGCATGGCCTTCTATCCTATCCGGGAGTTCCGTGATGGACTCCTGCCTTTCAACGCAACGACGATGTCGACGCTGTCGAGGAACTAGTTGAATCGCATAAAATGATAGGATACGACATTCTTTCCTCTTGTGACCCTCACTCACTTGAGTAAATTCCCAAGTCTCCGAGACCTTAACCAGGTAAATCTCACCCCCAGCCCCCGACCCCCTGTGTTCAAGCACCGATGCCCGTTTCTCTGAACGACATGGGTAGACGTGAGGCACTCGCAGTACCAGACCTTCTCATGGCCATATTGGACTGGCATATCGCAAAGAGCAAGTAGGAGTTCAACAATAAGCCCAGGCGGCAAAGCACACACACACGCGAGAGCATGCACTGGAGCAAAGGTAGAGGCCCACCCGGTCATCGTAACATAAGGGGCAAAATTATCCCCAACTAAGGGGCTATCTTAATATTTTGCAGATATGCCGTCCGATCTATTCATTCACCAATCCATTCATACGTCCACACATCAAATATCGTCTCCGTTTGTCCTCCAACGCAACCAGCTGACAGTTCATCTCCATGGACTCCGTCGATCTCGCCCTGGAAATGAACTAGCCATCTTCGCCCCGTTGGCGCAAATGTCGGTTCCGGCACAAGCTCCCGAGGCACTTGGTAGCTACCTGGTATATGAACTTCCAACGAGGGAGCTTATTACTGCGTCTCCTCCGTCTCCTCGCTTGCCTTCCGCCGCGGACACACATTAGTGCTCCGTTTTCTCAGTAGGTATCATTGGATATATAAAGTAACGTATCGGAAAGACGTCAAAAGCGGAAACTTGCTCCGTCTTCGCAGTTCCTCTACCTGAATCTAGATCTGCAGCGGCCCATAACCTCCCCTTGACAGACTAATTCGGCGCTGAACTCTGAGCCGTCGAGGGTCAAGTAAATATCAAAGTACACCCGGTAGAAGGTGCCCTGAGGGGTATCCATGCGCTCGAAGTCCTTCTCGAGGTTCTTTCGCGAGAGGTCGGACGTGAGAGTGACAACCTCCTTTATCCCTACACGACTATTAGTAAACGGAGCCTTGTGGCAAACAGGGAGGGGGCGTACGAGGATCTTTCGTGTATTCCGGACAAACATCGTCATCGCAGGCATATAGGATATCCTCGTACATGAGCGTGGCGCCTGGAGCAACTTGTCTAAAGAACGAGACTTTGACGGGCTCGCCGATTTTGACCTTCTGCCCCTTCTGCACGAAGATCTGTCGGGTAAATTTGCAGCGATCCTTGCCGTCGAGCGATGGCACACGGTACGCCTCGGGGTGGTAGCCTTCCTTGAATGGTTGCAGAGTGGCCATGAGGTAATGGCGGCGAGCGACACGATGTGTGATAACCCTTTCGGTGATGCCCGCCGTTACGGCACCCCTGACGATAGCAGCGACTGAGTCCATAGGCCGTACAACCTTTCCTTGGAATTGAGGAGGAACGTGTAGCTTGATTTGTTGGAAGAGGTACTCTGAAGCACCGAAGCCACCAACAACTAGGATGTTCTGGAGCGTGCGGTTCTGGGCCTGGATGGCAATGATCTGGTTCCGGACAAGCTCAAGGATTCGATTGACGACGGGCTCGAAACACTGGAGGATTTCTTCATTGGTGAAAGTCATGTAACCTTCCTCGATACCGGCTTCGGGAAATTCCGCCTCGATACCAACATCAACAGCCCACTTCTGACCATTATTTCGGAAGTCGGCCTTGATTCTGTTCTCGAAATCCATGATGCACTTGGCGTACACCCGACCCGCGGTCTTAGATCCATCGGGTAGCTTCATCTTGCGGATCTTGGTTCGTAGGATGTTGCTGAAATTTCTGTTGAGCGCAGTCGAACCGCACGAGTCACCAGAACCAGCTGTACATTCAGCTACCGTGAAGGGATTCTCGTCCTCCACCTCGTAGGCAATCAAATCGACAGTACCACCACCGCAGTCGACAATGAGGATCGCATCGTGAACTTTGAGGTTGAGTAATCCAGTCTTTGCGCAGAATAGTGATGCAGCCTCGGGCTCGCTAACGAGGGTCAATCTGTTGTCGTTCTCGTCTCGAAGGAAACCAGCCTGGATGGCCGCTGCTCGAGTTGCAGCCTTGCCGGCATCGTTCCAGATAGCCGGCACGGTCAGATAGTATCGGATATTGCGCTCTTCTCTGTTGAACACTTCACCAAGAACCTTCTGCAGAGCAGCTCGCATAGCCTGCCGAAGCTTGAATAGATAGTCGGCAGCGACATCGATCTCGGACTTTCCGGGCGGTAGAGGTGGTAGGTTGATAGGGTCAATGTAGGTGTTTCCAGAAAGCATCAGCTGGAGCTTGAACCATTCAACCTTTTGGACGCCAGGCTTAGGATATCCCGTCGGTGCTAACGCATCGGCGATATCCGGGCCCCATCCGACAACCTTTTGATATTGATCATAATATAATACGGTGGGTATCTTGACGTGGTCAGCTTTCCATTTGCAACTGAATGATAACTGTATGGACTATTTCATACCTTCTGCTTCGCATATGTGCCAGCGCCGGGCCATTCTGTGATGATATCCTCCTTCGCTTCATTGTTGGTCGCAAATGCGAAAGCCACACCAGAGAAAGTCGTGCCCTAAATCGCACTAGGTTAGCTCCGACTAATGCATGGCCAGCAGAGACGGGTCGGGCACATACAAAGTCAATTCCGACAATCAGTTGTGCCTTGCTCCTACTGTTCCCCTCTACTTCAGCGGCTGGCCTTCCATACTGCCCCATAGCGTTCGTAGGTGGTTGCAGGGGAGGAGCAGGGGGCGGATAGCCAGTGGCATATCCAGGGGGACCGCCGGCGACGCCCGGGGGAGGAGGATGTGCTCCCGGCGGAGGCCCCATATTTGGAGGATAACCGGCAACGGGAGCACCCGTATTAATGGGCGGCGGGCCGCCGACCATTTGGGTCGGCGGTGTACGGGTAGGACCCTGGTGGGTTAAAGGGCTTTCACGCCCAACTGGCGGGGGTGGGCCGGTCTGATAATTCGCAGTGTAACTGGGCGGGCGTGGTCCAGCTCCCGGATGGTTCATGGTCGGGAGACTCTGCTGTGATGACGAAGAGGTGAGAGAGGGGGCGGGACCAGGACCGGGACCAGGACCAGGACCAGAAGCAGAGGAGACCGCCTGCGACGCCGGAAACTGTTGCGGTATTTGAGGTGGCGGGGTTATAGCCGAAGGCGCGCTTTGATTACTGGGCGAAGGGATACTGGCGGTGGATTTCCGTTTACCGAATCCTAGGCCTTTGAAACGGGAGTTCAAATTCAAAGAACTCATAAGGAAAGAAGGATGGGAAACGCGCCGGGTAAGGGTACTTAATTAAGAAGGGAGGGAAAGAGGGAATGAACGAAGGAGCGGTTAATTGCAATTCGTTTTAGTTACCACGAGGTAGGCGGGCTGACAGACACTGAAGGACTGGGCCGAGGATTGTACTTGTCTGGTGAGAGCGGGGCAGTACAATGGGCGAAGAGGGGGGGATTTCCGGAGGGTATGTGTGGCTATTTCTTTTGCTTTGTGGTCCTCTCTCTATTTCCGTATCTGTGCAGGTGTAAGATGTCCCTGCACCAGCGGGGGTGGTTGGAGAGCGGCTACACTGTGGCACGCCGCTTGGTGATGGGAAAAGCTTCCAAAGTTGTCGAGTTACCCAGAAATCGGTCCAGGGACTGCGTCTGTGAACGGAGTATGTACCGTATTTTCCCTTGGAAGAATCCCCGAGACCAGAACGGATACTACTGCATGTGGAATGTACTACATAGGTATCATGGCCTTTGAAGTTCCTCAGCGCTGCGGCAAACCGATCCGGAGAAGGAGGAGCGAAAGGTGTCGGGAGAGGTCTCAGGAATGGAGCTAAGAGGTGAGAAAATAGAAATGAGCTGATCAATCACAACTAATGAAGTGGACTCTCCCCTGCCCTTCATTCGTAGAACATTAGACGCTCCACTTCCCTGATGTGGCTTTGGAGCTGACAGCGCTAGCGTGGACGGGATTTGACGATGCCGTTTTAGTACGTCCAGTAAGGCTGAATGAATGAGTTGTGGTGTTGGAAGAGTGAGAGAGTCCTTGCCATTTCAGTTCCAAGTCCTACGACCTAACAGTTGAGGACTAGGACTACGGAACGGAACGTTCAAACGCCAAATCTTATGGCCTTGGGCGAATAGACTGTGTATTATAGGTCAAAGGTTGTATACACGACGATGAGAGATCAGATAGATCAGGTTTGTGATGTTAGATAACTTGCTCGACGGGAAGAAGCCAGAGTTAGACTGACTGATTCCTCAGCTGTCCGTTGGAATTGGGTGGGATGTTGGAGGGCAAGACAGGTGGCAAGAGTCAGCCCAACTGGCAGTTGTTAGGTACACAGATCTCGAGAGGTTGTTCTTGGCATGCCGAGGCCTACGAACACGCAAGCCCTCATGCTGTGTCGGAAGGCAATTCGGCTGCTCAGGTCACTGGAACAAGGCCGAGTTGAGGAATATTCTCACAAGTTCCCCATTCACAATTGAGCGGTTTCATGGTACGAAGCCTCCCAGTCCCTTGATTGACATCAAACATATATGTATAGATGTTACTCGTTGTCGAAAGGATGAACGCCTCTGATACCTATGCGTGTGCCGTGGCCGCACCACCTACTGCTACCTATCTACAAAGTACACAAAGAATATACATAGTCGGCGCTGCTCTGGATTGAGTTACGGAAAATTTCCAATAAACTTATCAGGTTCAAGGGTATTCTGGGTTCCCTCGCTTCGGAGGACTACTTCGATAGGCAATGTGGATGTAGTGTAAGTGCAAGACAAACCCCCTTACAATCTCGACAATTCCTGATGATCCTGTCCAACTACTATGAAATCTCGCAGCATCCTTATAGATACATGTAGGTACCGTGAACTATATATGGCCAAGCCTTATAGCCAAGTCTAACTCTCCGGCTTTACGACGTATTGACCACTGTAACGGTTGATACGGACACTCGATGCTTCCGGAGGTTGTGTTTGTCACTCTCCTTAATCCATCGTCCTGACCTGACATGATGCTAGTCTCTCCTACATACATACTACCAAACATGGGCCTTAAGTGCATGTACATCTCATATAGGTAACTATTATGTTCCTTAATGTAATTTAGGGCCTCTGTATAGAAAACAAAACACATCTCGCGCCGCCAGCATCTGCATCTGGTTAAACGTTAATGTAGGTAGATGCTGATTCATATCAGTTAGAAAGCCACCTGAGTCTGCTACGACTTTGACTGCATTATTGCTCGCTCCATCGAGCTGCCTCGAAGTAACCAAACTAACGCTATGTGCTCATTTTGGGTTAAATACTCCCCCAGTTCACCATTACGATTGATTTTCTCACTAAATGCATGTATTCATGTAATGGTGCCTTGTGAGGCAAAAGAAAGAGGCGCTATTGCATTGGCCAGCCGAGTCCTCAATTGCCAAGTCTCTTTCCATTACTGTAAATCCAACTGAACCGGTTTCCAAGAGACTAGATCCTTCAAGCCAATCAATTGAGATAATGGCTTGCTAACTGTCAGTTAAGAATCAAGCGTAGATCAGCTCTGACTGAGTTCGGAGCATGTGCGGTCTAGATAATTTTATGGAGGTTCCTCATAATGCGCTGGAGAGAAAAAAGGAAAAGAAAAAGGAAAAATTGAAATTGAAATTGACCGGATTGCTGGGTCTAATACCGGCGCATTTGACCATCTAAAACCCGACTCGATTCAACGAATCCAATGCCGGGCACCCTTCCACTGGCCCAAGTATCTTCCATGAACTTAGGTGTGTTCGGTAGGCCTGGAAGAGGAAGGAAAAGTGGCGTTGTTGCCCCACCTATTTTGCATAAGGAATTATGCTTATAAACAGGCCCTTAAGCTGGGATATCCGGGAACTTTACGTTACGCGAAATGTCGAGACGAAAATTGCCGCAGGGGTACCGGGTACACATACCGACAATTGTCTCAATGTTGATGCCCGACATTGAGACTTCGGGTAAGGGAGCTGAAACCCAATTACCTTAACCTATCAGCCCCGACTCGAAATCAAACGCGATCCATGATTGAGACGTATTCAAAACTCATTAATCCACGTTCGCGATTCCAGTTCCTGTTTGGAGAGAGGGTGTTACTCGCATACTACCTGCTATTCTAATGCCATCGTCGACCCCTCTTTGAGGCTGAGCCATTGCATGCCTAGCTGGTTACCAGCGTCTTTTCATAGGCCCCGGGTCCCACCGGGCGGTATGGACCGCCACGTTTTATCGTATGTAACCTAGGAAGGGCCTTAACCCCATAGAGAATGGCTCCTCCCAGGAATCCCTCCTTTTGGAGATCTAGGAGTTCAGATTTCAAGTCCAAGGGAACCGACCCAATGGGCCAGAAGATGTTAACAATGATTAGCCGCGCCCCCAACGACGCTGACCCTTCCCAAGGCGCGTTTCTATGATCGAGACGGAAGAGCTGAGTGACTGGATGCGTCGTTTAAGATCCACACGTCTCTTAGGAATGTAATGTTGTACGCGGATTACTTTCCATTGCGTCGAGGCCATACGATCAATCGACCTCGTGTTAGCGATATGGTAGGAACTAGCAGCATAAATGCATGGCCACACCAGCTTTCGTTGATCTGACTCGGCGCACCCAACGCATGGTAATCTTACCGCGACTCCCAATCATAGAGGGAGGTTCGGACTGAAATTGACAGCTTCCCCTTGCAGATCGATCCTTCTTGCATCGTTTCTCACCTATCTAAGGTACCCTATCAGCTTATGCACCATGCCCTGCGTGGCTTTGAAACGCCCTACTGATGGTTACCCCGGATTGGTTCTAGAATCATGTCAGATTGGGGGCGGTGGCTCAAAAGGTCCTTCGCGCGGTGGCTCTATCCAAGGGAGAACTCTCTACCAACCGTTTGGTGTTGTCGTTGCTACGAACAGGGAAAATGGATGGCATTGATCCTTCGTCCCTCCTTTGTCCCTCGTCGCTTCCCTCCTTAACAGCCTTTCTCGTCTAGACGGGTAGCTGGACGATGTTTTGAGGGCTATGCCATACTCAAATTCCCGTATGTCAGTTGCTACGGAGCTGTTCTCTGGACAGAAATCTTCTAGTCATACATGGATCCCATCTTTAGCTATACTCAAAGGTCTCCCATAGCTTATTGGGTAATGTACTCGATGAGAGTAGCGTTAAGCGGGCATCGGGTCCAGAGAGACCAGCTGAATGCGTATAAACCTTACAATGTGAAAAGGATGATGTGTTCGGCCTAAGTCTACCGTGGCAAGGTCCATTCTCGAGCTCGTTCTAAAGACTCGTGCAACATGGGAGGTTTGCTCGAGGTGTATGTGTGAATGAACTACCACGCCCCGTAAGCTGTCATGAATCATGTATCTGTTGCCCCCAATCCATGATCCATTCCTTTGGACATTCGACGTTGACATTGTCACATACTAGTGCCCTAAGAACCGAGCCGGTGCAGTCAAGGAATGCATTCGATGTGTTAGAGCCTTCGACCTCTATCCCTCCAGGACCATTGTCAACAGCGTCCATTCAAGCGGTAAACCGTCTACCGGACCTTGCTAACACCTTAGTAATCTTGGATCATTCCATTGATTGCGTTCCTCTCGGATTCCTCGAGCTGAGCTCGAACCCCTAGGAAATAGGAGTACACGAACCCTTGGCCGTTTCAAGGTACGAGACATACTATGAAGACCACAAAAGGCTTCGGCGGGTGCAGAAAGTCCTACAGACGTAACTATTTCCTTGACCTGGATGGTCCCACGTCCCGCTTCGGGTATATGGGAGACATCCTAGGGCAAGACACAGAATGACTTAACAAGACAAACGCCAGAATCCCTCCCGGGAGAAGAGCAACTGCCCCTTAATAGGCCTGTCGTTGGTACTTGGCGGGTGCTGGGCGACTCCTAGATGAGGCCGAGGGCGAGATGGAATGGATATTTCATGCAGCGCTCCCGACCTTCCGGATACAGTCTCCTCAGATGCGCCCAAAATGCGCGAGTCGATATTCTCTCGTCGTCCTCCGCCGAGGTGTTTACCTTGATGACCACGACGAGGTCGCAGTTGCGTCCCTACTGAACAGGCTTGCAAGCGTGGAAACTTCTATCTTGATGTGAGAAGCACCAAAAGCGGCAACGCTGAATTGGACAGAATTCGGACATACCAGAGAGCTTATTCTATGAGTTGATGTCGGGGGTTCTTTTGGTTGAATATCATAGCTATTTCGCGTATTGTCTAAATCGAAAGGGGTTAAGAGAAAGGGTAGGGCTACTACTCGCTTAGTGTAACAGCAAATGCAGCTACCTACTAGGCAGGTAGGCAGCATCGCACGCTCCAGACGCGTTATTACGTCTTCATTGCTGCCTTTGTCAATTTGGAAAGAGCGTTCAAGACCGCAAATGCTGGTTGCTGTCTCTTGAACTTCCGTCGGTATCAGACCCCATTCGCACGCAGTGATATCGTTCTCTCTCTTCCTTCACTACAGGCACAACAAACACCGCAATCAATATTTCTCTACTCTCACCTCCGAGTTGGGTCCTCTATCAATTTAGTTCCACATTGCTAGTCAATGACACGCATCTGAGGGCCTGTTGGATTCCCACGATGGCGGTATACGTTCCGCCTTTTCGCCGCGGCCAAGCGGAGGGCAGTTCTTCGGATTCGCCATCGGCAGTTCATGGGTTTCGAGGAGGCGGCGGCGGAAGCCAGGGCCAGCAAAGCCGAGGTCCGCCGGTCGACCAGGCAAATCTCTATCACAAAGATGATATTGCAAATCACTTCTTCGGTGGTGAAGATCCGCACAGATCTAGCCACACCAGGTCAACGTCGCTCAATGACTCTGCCGCGCATCCCGGCGAGCTCTCGTACATTCTCATATTCCCCGGATAGCACCGGCAATGGAGCAATGACTGCACCGTCTTCGTCAGTTCAGACCTGAATCTCCTGCCCGAGTATGCGGCTAAGATGCTCGAGCATGGCCCGCGGGGCAGCCCGTGGGACATTCCTCCGGGAGCGACACAGGGCCATGCGCTAGAGAGTCACCACAAAGCCGACAAGCCAGCAGCTGGTGGCTCCATTACTGATGAGGCTGCTAATCGAACCATCGATGATGCCAACAAGACAGAAAAGCGACAGGTTATGAGCAAAGAGGAGAGCCCGCCTACTGAAGCCTCTCTGGGGTCATCTCTAATTGTCACAAACGACCAGTCCCGGGAGAGTCCTATTCCTATTGATGGGCTCAAAGATGCGAATGCCTCTGCTGCAGAGCTCACGCGTTCTACTTCATCCAGCAGCCGAACGAAGTACACAGAGATCCCCACCATCCCGGCAGAAGAATTTGAGAATAAGAAGGCGCAGAATGTATCTACCTTCTCCAGCATCCAGCCCATCCAATACATCCCGTCCGCGCACCCGCCCGTCGCGGTATTCGAGGAGCGTTGGAATCCCTGGAGCTCCGAATGCGAGAACAACGTGCGTTTTGCTTTCAGCGGCTGGTACAAGGTCGCGCGGGTCCACCTCTTCGCGCCACACTCGGCGGAACTCCTGTGGATGCTGCAGCAGAAGTGGGAGCGGCGGGACAACTTCGGCCGGGTCATGTCCTCTGGGAAGCGCTTTGCATTGGCCTTGAACAATGCGATGAGCATGCAGTGGGCCGTCGTCAAGTTCGAGAAGTTGGCCGGTGACATGCCTCCGCCTCTAGCCATCGAGAAACTCCCGCGTACACCAAGGGATGTGGTAGCAGCGGCGAAGGGAGTCAACGAGATGCTGGCCGAAATGCGGATGGGGAATTCTAGTTCCAGCAAGGAGGTAGGTGCTCATGAAGACGGAGACGAGGGACCTAGAGAGACTGAGATCCCGGGGAAGCAGGAAGCCCCTGACGGCTAGACGAATATGGGTGGGGTTTACGGGGAGCAGAAAGTCACGATGCCCTGAGTGGCCGCTAGTGCGACCTTGATGCGTTGAATAGCAAAGAATCGATCCCGGTCTACTCACCAGGCCTTTATGGTCTGTGTCTGGAAAGATCTTGAGTGCGTGCCTCATCCTAAGGAGTGCGTTGGGCGCAGAAGGCACACCAAAACACGGCGGAGGATAGGGATAAAGCGCGAAAGAGAAAGCGTTAAGAATAAAGCATTAAGAAGAAAGCGTTAGAAGAAAGTGTTAAAAAGAGGAGATAGCGTAAGGAGAGAGCTACCATAGCACATAGATTCCATACGGACGACACGAAAGAACTTAAAATCCGGCCCTCTATTGTGACAATTCTGAGGGTGGCCCGCGAAGGTAGCGATGGCCACTTATATTCCTAGTTTCTGCCATTTCTGGCCCACGGCCCTGCTTGCCGGAGGATATAGAGCAAAGCAGGATCTACGAGATTGGGGAGTACGTTTGTCTTAATATTTTTCATTAAATTCGAAGTATTCGAAGTTTAGCAACAGATGCGTTATGACTCCCTGGCAGAGACTTCGTAACTTCCTCTCCCTTTCGCCCAGCCGGCTTTCAAAGCCAAGAACTTCGAAAAGAAAGAACATCCATCACATGTTCTTGGACAGGAACTTGAGGACCGTCTCGTAGCCTCGCTTATACTCGGACCGGACGCGCTCGTCCTCGAGGTCTGCGCGGGCCGCCATCCAGCCGTGGACCTGGTCACCGAAGATCTCGACGTGCTTGGGCGCCGCCGTCAAGCCCGCCTCGAACTTCTTGACGTCCTCGGCCTTCTCGTCCTTGGACGCCAACATGCAAAACGGGATCTTGATCTTGTCAGCCTCCGACGGATCCACCATGGCCGGGTGCGCCTGGACGCCCGCCTTGAAGGTGTTGTCGGGCGCCGAGACCGTGAGGGCGGCGACCTTGCCGCCCCAGCAGAACTGCGTTGGTTTTTTGGTCAGTCTTCCCTCCTGTCTCATATATATATATGTATATCTGCACACGCAATGACTTGACAGATGCCAGACGTGTGGTATATGGGTCAGTCATCTAGGAAGAAGTGATAGTCCTTACCCCAATGATGGCCCAAGACTTGATCTCGGGGTACTTGGCCTGGACGGCCTTGAGGTAGTCGGGGACCTTGGCGGCGACACTGGGAGGCGAGTATTTCTGGAAGAACTCGCCGAGCTCCTTCTGCTTCTCGGGCGTGTCGGGCGGGAACTTCTCGAGGGGGAATGGCTTGCCGCCGAACCAGTCGGGGATGAAGACGCGGTACTTCTGGCTGTCATCCGAGGTCGCCAGGATGTCGGCGCCCTGCAGCGTCTGCGGGAAGTAGCCGAATATGTCATAGATGGTGATGATACCCTTGGTCGCATCGCCGGGGCCCGTGGTGTCTATTGTGAGGCGGGCAGGGGTTGCCACTGGTCAGCTATCCATGTCTCTCTCATGAGGAGGATAAACACAAGGACGACACTAATCATCACCGGAGAGTCGAATCTAGCGATGAAGTGTGAATTGTCAGGGTGGGGGGATAGCTAAAAAGAAGGTTCCCTACAGGTCTTGAATCCGCCCAGCTCCTCGTAGCTGCCCTTGGCGTCGTAGCCCTTGGAGACGACGGGCGGCACATTGCAGCAGGCCTCGGAGTGGCCGTGTTGCGCAGGCATCGTCGACATCTTAGCTGTGTTCTGGGGATTCGATCGCCTGAAAAAGCTCTGGCTCTGGTTTGTAGACGAGTGCAGGAGTGATCTACAGCTTGCGGATGGGGCGCCTATGATCGAGGTCTTACTGGTGAGGTTTGGGGCTGATGTGGAAAAAGAGGAGGAGCAGGATGGTGGTGGGTTATTAAGAGCTGTCGGCAGTGGTGGTGGTGGTGGTGGTGTTGGGCTCTGAACCGTTACCACGGCGGCACCACGGCCGAAGCTCGACGCCACTACGGCCACTCCTCTGCTGCCGGCTCCATGTAAATGCTTAGAAACGGGCATTCTCTTTGAGATTGAAACGTACTTATTCGTCAATGTAACTGGATTCGATTACCCTACATAACCTTACGAAACCTTCATATCCTACCGTCTACCTGAGAAAGGTTCTGAGCCGACAAGTCTCTTCAGTCGCTCCTTAGGTGTATCCTGCCAGATTATGGCGGAGGTGAGGGGTAGATATGTGGGAGCGGACCGATGATGAAATGATTGCAGCAAGATTATGGCGGGGTAGCAGGCGATGATATCATCAGAAGAGAGCTTCATCAGCAACAATACGTATATCAAATGTATAACGATGAGGTTAGTAGTTCTGTGACTATTAAATAGCCACTTACAAATTGCAAATGTGAGTGCATCAGATACCTAGATTATATTCGGTTGTCAATGGGTAAGATATTCCTAATATCCGAGAGACCGAAGACGCCATTTCTCATTTAGTTCCTAGAGCTCCGCGGTCCAATAAGAATTTACGCGGACGCCAGATCTAATTCCACCATTGAATTTAACGTTAGAAGCCCTGTACTATCAGATGGGTAGGTCCCAGGGGCATTTGTTCTTGGGGTTGTTTCAACCTCTTGTCATTAAATATGAACAACTCGATAGAAGCGCAAGGGTCAAGACATTAGCAAATCAAGTAATATCGCCTATGGTGTCTTATTGTCTCCTAAACTATCGTCCTGTGTCCCCTTGACGATTATTCTCCCAATCCTTATCTGTCATGTCGCTGATATATGCGCACACAACTTGGACCACGAATCTCTCGTCGTCTAACTTGAGCTTGGCAACGGCCTCTACCTCGGAGAGCCAGAAGGCGCTGAACTTTCTCCGATCTGACTGCTCCGTCGTCCGGTTCATGTCTCGCTCGATATTCCCCACCGGCTGCCCCGCGTACTAGTGGATGTTTCTCCAAGCTCCAGTGCCAGGGTTGGGGGTACTCGCTCACCACGACACACTCGTTGTTGAGGCTTTCTGTCAGGCCCGTAGCTTCGTCTTCGACAGCGTGCGGCCAGATATTAGCATGTGTTTCAAACCGGAGACCCGTCTTGTATATGCACATTCCCATTGCCAGGGCAAACATTAACATGACATCAGGGGAAATTCCGTTCCCTTATAAAAGGGACGAAACAAGCCCCAAAATACATTATCGGAAAAACTTATGTATCTTCACCATCACCAGCTTATGGTGAGGTTAACCGAACTGCGTCTTAGGTGCTGACTACTCCGCCTCGTCGATGGTTACGGTTCCGCAATTTATCATGACCTCGCCAGACTGATGGTAGCAACCCGCTCTCCTGATCTTCTCCAAATCCCTATCGTCTTTCTAGTCGATGCAATGATTCAGATCATCTCTCCTCCAGAGATCCCGTTTCACTAGAGTCTTGAACTTCCTGACGGCCGTTAGGGACCCATCCAGCTCAGTCCCCTAAGAAGTAAGTTTGACTGGCGATTTAGGTCTTGTATTTGCAGGCCTCTCGCTAGAGCCAAAGGCCGTAGTTCATTTCTGGTCGTGGCAGGTTCAGGATCCACAGAAGAGGATACGATCCTCATCCTCCCAGAGCCTTCTAGCGGCTCTCTTGAGGAAATCAGTGTTGTTGGCCCTAGCTAAGGGGCGGGTTGAATATGAAATTACATCCTCCCACGGTCCATAGGCCGCGCCTGGCTTTCTATGTGAAGGGATATCTGTGTCAATAGACTTCGGCGAAGTACTTGACTGCTGTAGAGCTCATGCCCCTTTCCCAGGTTTCTGGGATTGTTTGACGCCTCACCTGCATTCTTGCGGCCCTCCCGGATTGGTTGTTTCGTATAGTCCGATGACAACCCAGAATGGTCTAAGGCAATATCTTGCTTGTAGTGGTTCGTCTCGTCATCGGCCTCCCATTCGACGAACCGGTGACCAATCAGCCTCTGCTTGGGTTCCAGGATTACGATCGGTACCAAGGTTGCATTAGGGCATCCAATGCCGAGTGATCCGATTGGTTCCTCTAGACGGCCTGTCCCGGATTGCAAAGGTACCGGCTCGTTCGATATTAATACCTGAACACACTGCAGAATACTCTGCGGTCTTGCCACGGTTCTATAACAGCGTGGCAAGTCCTGCTGGCTAGCTAAGGAACAAGAAGCCACATGAGGCTCCTGGGACTCTTGCTGCTTGAGAAGTGGTAACTGTGTCATTCTCTCCCGATATTCCGCCAATATAGAAGTACGCAGAGTCAAACTCGCTTTAGGTTTTATATGCAGCCCCTAAAGCAGTCTCCTCGCTGTCCCTGTGAGTTGTTAGAAATACTAGCTGCAATATTAGAAAGAGCCACAACACCAGTGTTTGTCAGAAATAAAGTCAATGCATATTCGCAAACATGACCTTATAGGGCAGCCCTGCCGGGCCTGGCGACAATACAGTACCAGCCACAGCCAGAGAACATGCTCACAAGTTTGAAAGGAGAAACAGGCTTCATACGTAAGCGGGCATTGCGCAGCATGCCTACCGTAGGAATATTGACTAGTAGACGAGAGCTAGCACATCTTTCACCAATATAACTAGCGTCTATTCGTTCAGAAGGTATTCGACAGAGCCAATATGCAAAGAGAGATGCCCAGATGATTACGAGGTGGTTTAGGCCGAGACTTACACGAGGCGCAAACCCCCCGGGCCCCCTGCATTGAGACGGATCTGCAAAATTTTCTTAGTCCAAGACTACAGTAATATACATACGCTTCGTTCTTTCGTGACGAGATCCAGCTGATCACGTCCATTTTTTCTAATCATGATCGTGCAGTTACCGGGCAGCAAGCCCATTTGCAGGTCTCACAGCCTGCATCATGCACGCGGTTTCGCGCGATGTGATGTGTCTGCAGGCCCAAAGATCAAAGTTACTTATGGTAACGGAGTCTCAAATCGGGTCATGGTTGCTGAACCTATAGAAGACGGAGGGGATGGAGCTCCGACAGATGGCTCAGCGAAAAGAGGACGGGGCCCCAAGGAACCTCATCTGAGGCTGATGAATCTTATGAACGCTACAGGCCGGTCGTATCATCATTTAACGCCTCCGTTGATACCCTTCGCGAGGAAGGGGTGACGGTCATCAACGGCATCCAGCACGAGGGTTTTGAAAGCGGCATGGAATCGGGCTTCGAAGCTGTCATGCTCGATGGGATTGCATCACGAACCGAACGTGACACTACTCCGCGTCGAATGTCCTTCCAGGCTTCCCTTTCTTAGAGGGCAGCTCAGCTAGGTCATCAGAATGGCCTATGCGTCAGAGGACTCTGGTACGCGATACCATTGAGCCCTACATCGAGCCGACAAAACTGAGATCGCCGTGTGGCGACGATGAGACTGACCGGGAGTGACATGCATATGCCGTTACTAGGATGGACGGAATGAAAGTAATTTCAGTTGGTCGACTTAGTCATTTCCGCAATTCTCATCTTGAAGCCTGCGAACAATTAAAGGCAGCTATACCGTGTCTATACTGTGAAAGCGCATGAGTTGGTGGGCCACACACTGTGTGCCGCCGTTCCAAAACTTCTGCTACTCTGATGCGTGGGACTTCGTTTCCAACACTTCAACTTCATCAAAACTGGCAGTATAGAATAAATACCTTTCCGCTCACCAGCGATGCACCTGCCACCGCCTGCACCTCGGGCCGACGAGTTTTACATCCAAATGGCTTCCGCGTACGGTCCGGAACCGCAATACGAGGATCCTTTGGATGACGTCTTCGGGTCGGACTCCGAAGCACCACCCGCCTTGGGGACACATGGGCCTTCGCATGCAGACCGCGCGCTTACGCCTGACGTCAGGAGATTGCAGGTCACGCACAGTACCGAGGGCTACCGCGAGGGCATCACGGCCGGCAAGGCGCAGAGTATCCAGGCCGGTTTCGACGAAGGGTACAATCTCGGCGCCAATGTCGGACTGAAGGCCGGCCAGCTCCTCGGGCTCCTAGAAGGAATCGCTGCAGCGCTGGGACAGCGGTGCGCCGACACTGATGCTGATGCCGATGGCTCCGACCATGCGAGTCGGCTGCTTACGGATGCACGGCAGGAGCTTAGGACTGAAAGCATCTTCGACGGGGCTTATTGGGCCCCTGATGGTAGTTGGAGGTACGATGTCAAAGGCACAAGAGATGATGGCGAAATCGTGTTAGAGGACGTCGCGAATGATCACCCTCTCATTTCGAAGTGGACACGGATAGTCCACGCAGAAGTACGAAGATGGAGTATAAACCTTGATCTTCCTGCCCTTAGGAGTCAAGAATCGCCGAACGAGGAGGCAGCACAAAAGGCAGTCAAATTCGAGAAGCAGTCCCGACAAGTGATGGAGTGGTAGCATATCTTCATCTACCTGCATCGACTTAAGTTATGCCATCATATGGCGACGACATCAGGGAACCAACTCAAAGCTGCTAGCTGTAACTAGAAGCAGAGACTATCAAGCAGCCCGCTCACATCCGGTCTCTGCCACGGAGCGCGCATTCGAGCAGGGTGTCTAGGATTAAGGCATTGGTGGTCCCCTAGCCGTTCGGGAATGATATGATCATACAGACGTTGTCCGTGGAGCGAATGGATGCTAAGCACTCACCGTCCCAATGGGCGTCAATTCATACGTTATTCGACGGACCACAACTTCTGCCAACAAATCGCACGGTTCAATGGGCAGGGGTTCATCTATCGCAGCGGTATATCTTACCGCTCTTAGATTGTCACCTCTATATGTTTACGACGATTTGCTTGGTTGAAGCGAAGCTGGGGACCGGCTGAAACGTGCTTCGGAGAACCTGGGGCTCTACATGCGGGCAGAGTGGAGGTGTTGGATGCGCAAGGACGGTAGCGGAGCCTGCATTTCTCTTCGGAATTCAAGGCTTGCGCATGTTCCTCTTTGGTTTACTAAGAAGTCCTAAAGAGGGATACTCCTCGGTTGACGGCGGTGTCGCTGTGTACTCAATCCCCTGAATAATCTTGCGCAAGTCCACCAGTGAGTGTAACTGTTTCGTGCATACTCAATTTGACGCCTGAAATCCAACTGCGCTCCGCCTCTAAGATAAAAGGCCTGGAGTTTCACTTTCTAGGCACGGATGGATTTAATAACCAAACCCTCCGACGTTAAATCTTGGATGTCAATGCGCGTCTTAGGCACATGAGACCAACACATTCCGCAACAGGTGCAAGAGTGAGCAATTGTGGAGCCTGTGCCCAACGCTCTTTAAACAGCCCAACCCATCCAACCTCAGAGCTAAGCTCATCTTATCCTAGCCCTTAACGAAAAACTGCGGGAATTTTCAAAATTTTTCAAAGCACTCATAATCGTTGTGAGAATTATGTCGGAGTCAAACACCTGGCGGGCAACGTCTGACTGGAGAAGCCGCTCCTCAAATGACTCCTCGGCTCAGTCAACCGTAGCGGGGAGACCTTCGGGATCATGGCGGAACGGTGATCAAGGAGCCAGGCCGTCACAGAGGCAGCCCAATATGCGCTGGGCGGAGCGGCCGCGGTCGCAGGACGTCATGGTCCACAGGCCTCAAGCCCAGAAAGACGAGCCCGACGCGGAGAAGGCTATTGCGGAGGGCCGCCGGATTTACCTGGGCAATCTCCTGTACCAGACGACGCCCGAGGACATCGAGGGGCTGCTGGCGACCAACGGGCTGGCTCCCTGCGAGAAAATCCATATTTCCATCGACCCGTTCACGGGCCGGAATCCAGGCTACTGCTTCCTCGAGTTCGGGGACCGCGAGGCCGCCGAGACCGCGATGACGACCCTCGAGGGCAAGACGCTCCTCGACAGGCCGGTGAAATCCCGGCCGTGTCAACCGAAGGGTGGTCGTCGCCGCTACGATGCTGGACACGAAGGATCCGGCGATCACGGATCCGGCCGTTGGGGAGACTGGCGGGGCGCACGGAATGCGGATGGACAAGGCAGCCGGACTAGCGAGCCTTACGGTGGTGACAGGCCTCACCAGCCCAGAAGGGAGGCAGATGTTGCTGCGAAAGAAGGCAGGCAACTCTACGTGGGGGGCTTGCCTAGGATGCTGGACCAGGCTATGAACGACGAGGAGATCCGAGACATCTTCAAGGACTTCGAGGTGTAAGTGCCTTCTCCCATCTTCGATCTTTCCCTGACCGGTATACTAACTACCGCCCAGTGAGAATGTCAGCAAGCGGATCAGCCCTGACGAGCGTAAGCGCACGCTGCCTGGAAGGCATAACTTCTGTTTCGTGAACTTCTCCACTCCTGAGCAAGCGAAGATGGCGCTTGAGACGGTCAATGGAACGACCTACCGGGGTGACCAGTTGAAAGTATCATTGGCTAGAGGTTTTGAGGGGAAGAGCTGATGAAAATCTTGCAGGCCTCTAGTGCCTCCAAGATCCACCGTGTCGAGGGCTTCTCACCGCGTGAAACAGCATCAGTGTGGTCTGACGTAAACATAACCTCAATCCGTCAAGGCTCAACTCTGACGGCATCAAAATTGGCGTTGAGAGGTAGACAAGAAAAGGAAAAGCAGAAACATCTGGCGTTTACAAAAATCATGTTGCTTATTATTACCAGAGGGCTGTTTACTAAGCCGCTAAAGGATTGCCGGTTATGCGATGCGAGTCGATCTTCGCGCTTCAGTTGCGAGGTAAACTATGGCGATGACCGAGTCCACAATAATGTTAACCGTCGAAACCGGAGACGTCGGGGCTAGAATGGGATATCCAGGAGATGATAACGTGAACGTCCCAGGGATACTATGATGGGGCCCTTCAGCTGGCCGTGAACCTTTGCATAGGCTGACCAGCACTTGCTTGATCAGTCATCGTTAGCCAAATCTTCTTGTTCCGATGCGGCTCTACCATGCCAGCGCTCGCTTCGTACGTGCAGAGCACCTGACAGCTCGATTCATCCGCACTCCGGTCTGGGGGAAGAGACCCAGGGCGCCCCCAGAGGCTGCGCCCTCGTCGACGCCGAACCCCCAAGTCAGCCACGGCATCTGGAACAAGTCGCAAGACGATGATGACGTCCCGGTGATGGCCGGCTCCCGCTGCGACCCAGACGTCGATGGACTGCGCAATTCGCTATACTTATATCAGAGAAAAGATCATCGGTATGATAAATCACTGGGTCCCAAACCTTCTAAGGACTCTCCCGGTCTGCTTGAGAGCGCTATATTCGGATAAGGATACTTCATGCCGAAAGGCGTCAGCGTGTTCCTAGCAGGCCCTCCGCCCATTCCGTTACAGTCGAGACTGGCTATGGTGCAACTACTGGTTGATCATGGTTTTGCAAGTACTTGGGCTAATGATGAGATACCTTTGCGAGTTGTGCCGTTGGAAATGGACGGCTACTATTACCCTCTCCTTAAACGTTTAAACAAGAGCACGTGGTTCAAAGGCCACCTAAAGATCGTCACCTGCACGGTTAAAGTCTATTGTCGCCAGATAGATACCAGCGCCAGCGTCAAAAGAGTTCTACATAATCTGTAACAGTGCAATTTCATCTCGAGGCTAACTGTTCTCGTCCAATGAGCGTCAGTCTTCGGTGTGGATGTAATGCTTTATATGCATATGCATGTCTACGTGTATTATGACTGTCATACCCGTTGGGGGTCAGCAGGATGCGATAGGATGGCAGCAAAGAAACAAGGGGGAAATGTAAAACCGCTCCATCGCCTAGAGGAAGAAAATGAAACAAACACGAACCAAAGGTCCATATAATTGTAAGAGTTCCCCAAGGACACGCTCGGGGAGAGGGCCTGCCCCGCTCCGACCATCGCCAATGTGAGGACGCACGACGAGAAGAGCGCGGCAACTTTGAGGCAGGCCCAGCTTAACGAATTCTTCATGAACCTTCTAGGCGTGACCGGGGCGGTCGTCCGGCAGCCCAGACCGGATGTCATGTACGCCGGGAAGACGGCAAGTTGAAACCGCGAGCCGGTAGCATGAGGAGACCTTACAAAGAGGGAGGAGGCTTGATACTTAAGAGTACTAGGCTCTTTGCAGCATATGCCCTCAACAGGCGAAAGGATCCCCCGTTAAATCCACTGTCTGTAAATCACTTGACGCTCGACACCTGCTGCTGGTCGTCCGTGATTTTATGCAAGGTGTATCTACTCGTTTGCATGCGGTCTTAAAACCATATCTGATTGACTACTGTAGTGGATGATGGCCCGGTTGCGCTGTTAATCCTCGACGCCGTCGAGAATCCTATACAGATTTTTCAGAAATATGGTACTTATAAGCTGAAGTACTCGCGATATTTCTCGTTATTGAGATAGAACTGACCAAGTCGTACGGGGTAGACTACTCGATAAGGTACCTATTGGCCCTCGAGGTATAAGGATTACTTCGATCTCAGGTTTATTGTAACCATCGATCATGCGAAGAGCTGTTGATAAAAGCGGAGAGACGTCCTCCTCATCCATCTTATCCGTAATGAAGGGGCCGCAATTGCCACAGAAATGGCGATGGCGACAGGTTGGTGGCATGGTGCGGATGTCGGTTGGTGCCAGAAGTCGTTGCGACTAGGACACAGGAGCTGGTCTTCTCAGACTCGACGGAACATCAACCATTGAGTTGCTGACAGAATATATAATTATGCCCCATTCTGCACGGAACCTCTGGCCGATTGTGTCCTCTTAGTCAATAGCCCCGCGT
Organism: Monosporascus ibericus; assembly: GCA_004154915.1. Classification (NCBI taxonomy): domain Eukaryota; kingdom Fungi; phylum Ascomycota; class Sordariomycetes; order Xylariales; genus Monosporascus; species Monosporascus ibericus. Next base: position 5,927 of record QJNU01000114.1, on the reverse strand, counting down.
TGGTGTACGGCTTATAACCCCAATACGGCATTAGTATATCCCTCCCTTCCGTTCTATCCACATCTTGTTATATTCCCCACTACGTATCTCTTCCTTTCTCCTCATAAAATAAAGTTCGACAGGAAAGGAGGATTGATCGATTGCTGGGGTATGACAATGACAAAAGCTGCCTCAAAGTCGATAAGCTGCCATTGCGGCACGGCTGCACAGACAATCTCGCTTCAGCCCAATGATGCGCCAGGTCCCCGACTGCTTAATCTGTGCCATTGCACTAACTGCAGACACAACACTGGCCTACTTTGTATCTCATACATCAGAATTCAAGCCCCCCCTCGCGTAGACGGTCTTGTGGCTTACCAATGCCTCTCAGGCGAAGAAAATCAATACGAGGACATCGCCTCTCGAGACGGACCGCGAGGCTGCCTGTCCGAGCCTATGACTCAAGGAACGTTTCGGCGCTACTTTTGTGGGAAGTGCGGATGTCATATTTTCTGGCGTTCCGTAAGCTCCGACGATCAGAAGGGTGTATCGAGCGTTGATGGAGATAAATGGGCCGTTGCAAGTGGTGTTATCTTGGGCGGTGCCGATCAGGATCAAGATGGACATACGGCTGATAGTGTAAGTAGCGATGACGATGCAGTGTATGCGCGGCATGTCAACACGGCAGGTACGAAAGATGAAGGCCTATCGCCATATATCGCAGAGGTCGATGGGCGCAAGCTAAAAGTTCATGGACACTGGGGTACACCGCCGCCGTTCCCCGAAGGACATCCCACTAGCCTGAAAATTACATTGCCAGATGATGGGGAAGATGTGCTGAGTGCATCCTGTCATTGCAAACTAGTGCGCTTTCATGTCACGCGTCCCAACGGGGCAAGCCGCCTCCCAAAATCTAATTTCCCGGATCTCATGATTCCATACACAGGCCCAGTTCCCTCCGAGCAAGAGAAGACCACGAAGCTCGTCAGGAACCCAGAGGATGTGAAATGGTGGCTTCGACCACCGCAGGCGACAGCGACTGCCGGTCTGAATTCTAGTACTGATGCCATGCGTTACCTGGCAGGTACATGCGCATGCCGTTCTTGCCGTCTGATCAGCGGCTTCGAGATCCAAACCTGGGTTTTTGTGCCGCGGTGGAACATATGGTTTGATGTCCCGGCCTCGTCCAAGCTGGGCTCGTCTGTTGCAGCGGAGGGCAGTGTGGTACAATTCGACTTCGCTGCTCTACCAACTGGAATACTGAAGTCGTACGAGAGCACACCCGGCGTACTGCGTGAGTTTTGTCCACGTTGTGGCGCAACAGTGTTCTGGCACGATAGATGGCGGCCGGATCTGATTGATGTCAGTGTAGGGCTTTTCGATGCCCCAGAAGGATCAAGGGCTGAGAAATGGCTGGACTGGTGGTCCGAGAGAGTTAGTTTCGCCGAAGATGTTACGAACGGGAGAAGCGGGGAGTTTGCGAGGAGAGCAAAAGCCCTGGTCGAAGCTCTGGAAAGGGGGCTAAAAACCAGAGTGGAAGGTTGGATGAACCCAAATAAGTAGTGACTTTGAGCTTAACGACTTCATGAAATTGAAATGAGAGGAGCTCTGCCGTAGACGTTATGAAGCATCTAACACGCCGGCTTGAAGTGTTGGGGTTCTTGCTACGGGATAAACAACAGTAGGCCTACAGGAAAGGGGACAGTATGTTAGGTGCTAAGATGGGGATACGATGGAACGCTCTGATGAGTGTCCCACAACTATATGTAGGGTGGCTCTCCCCGGATATTTAGGAAGGACAGGCTTTAATGACTCGCCTTTATTGCTACCTATCAGCTAGCTTCCCGCCTTTCACCCTGTGCTACCGTTTCCCCTGACAGCCAGCTCAACTTAAAACGGCAGGATCTCGCCCTTCAAGGCATAAATGGAGTTGGTAAACTTAAGTCTCGTCTCCGAATATAATGGCATCCAGTCACTAGTGAAAGGGGTGGTGTGGATCTCAGGGGTCGGCCGTTACATATCACTAGGACATATTTGTGTGACTAAGATTCTTATTAAGGAATCCATAACGGAAAGTTGTGCACAGGACGATATGTATTAGTTGTAGGAATTCATCTGGTAAATTGGTGTGCGATATACCCTAGTAGAGTAACACAGGTTAACTGTTCAAGGCAGTCAAGCATGGCATTAGGGAGAATCTGCACAAAACCAAAGTCAGAAAAGGGCGGTTCTGTCGTTACCCTTTCATGATTGGCCACAAAGCATCTTCTCATATGTACAGTCTGTCTCTTCTGCCTTTCACTCTGTACTTCGCCATTCCCCCCGACAGTCTCTCTCTCTGTGTGCGTGTGTGTGTAACTGAAGACGAGCGTCACGAATCAGCAGCTCCCCGAGGGCCGGACGTGACAGAAGGCAGGCCATAGCGGGCGATGAGGACCGATATGCGGTATGTGGGCAGCGTCGGGGGGGGGGGGCGGCAAGGGATTCTTGCGCCGCTCGTCGAGCATGTGGCAGCAGCGGTAGGCGGGATCGAACTGTAGGACTTCTTTATATGGCCGTTGAGGACAAAATCCTTGGCGGCGGGACGGGTAGCCAGCTGGGACCCAGGAGACCAGCAGCCTAGGTTCCTCCGGGCATGCCGGCCGTCTTTGGCGCCTGCCGATTCAACCGCGTTTCTGCACAAGCCGTCTTGCGAAATAAACGACCTCAATATCTGACCCATTATCAAACATAAAAGGTGCTGGTAGTATCCTTTTAGCATGAAGTATTCATTGGACTACACTATCCTGGGTGGTATCTGTCCAGAACTTCGCTCGAGTCTGAAAGTCTTCAAACTGTAGAAGTAATGGTCCTCTCAGACCATCGGCGCTACATGACCAGAGTATCCTCGGACACGATGTTATTTCCTGCGACTCTCCGGCAGCCCTATGTTCATTTCTGCCGATGTTCGACTAATTCTCGACTTAGCGCTCGAAATGTCAGTATACCGGGTTGTGATTCTCGTATTGTTGTGTTTGCCTCCTATTCCAAACTTTCTGTTACGAGTATCCCAGGGCCAACCGCATTATATAGCCGCATGGCTCAGAATAGGGGTGATTATACAACTAGGCGGAGTCTGTTTACCCAGAACCACACATCATGTCAAGTTGAGCAAGTGGCGGTATTCTATTAGTAGTCTTACTAGGAATCGGTAAGGTGAACGTAGTTTAAAATCTTCGTGCTGTGAGGGCGTATAGGGTGCCGCTCGTCAAACAGGCTCGCGATTTTATTTCTCAAGGTCCGGGAAACGATCGTGCCTAACAGGCGCCTCCCCCCTGGGCGCAGCATCATCCTCCAGTTCACCTTCACTACATACCCATCCATCAACCCAGCGAAGCATGGTCCGATCTCATAGATCGTTCATGGCCTTTAGCCGAATAGGCACAAGGGCTACGATGATCATCGGGAAAGGGGGCGCCGCGATGGCCAGGGTTACGCCAAAGACGAACCCAGTAATGACGACTTGTAAGATCGTGTAGATGTGTACCCAAGCCAGCTCCTAATACCAGGAGGGAGGGATGGAAATTCAGAAGGCGGCGTAAATAGGTAGGCGATCCGGGGGAGGATGGGATTTACCAGCAGCGACTGGTAGCCCATGAGCATGAACAGGCCCGAGAGCACAGAAGGAGGTGCGAGACCTAGAAGCCTCTGCAATGAAGGTGATACAAAGGCGAAAATAAGCGCGGATTGCAGAAAGTGAGAGTACCACTGCCCATACACTCTCGAAACATGCTTAGCGTCAGGTGGTTCGTGGGATATGGTTGCATCATCAGTTTCATCCTTTCGTATACCGTATGCATGAGAGACTCAGAATACAGCGGTGCTTGAGGCAACAGGCCATTGGCAAGAGGGATGCCCAGAATTCCGCAGAGATCTATAGTCAATCCGAGCAGAGCTACGTCCCAGGCGCATCCCCCCCTCCCCCCCAGGTTTCTGAACACCGTATCATCTTGCTGTACATATGATGCTACTAATTTCATGATCGAAATAGAAGAGGACAGTGATAATGGCTCCAGAAATGATTGAGAGAAATATCCCGCCTATATGGAGTTCCCAAAACCGGACGAAGAACGTTGTCCTTTCCGGACTAGACGGGCGAAAAGTAGTCTGCACCATCAGGCGCTCGTGATCCAACGTCGCCAGTTCGCCAATTTAGGGCATGCCAACCCAGAAGATGATGGAAATCGCCGCGGCATATTCTGATAAGCCCATTCGCACATACCGGTGGAAATTGGGGCTTCCGCGAGATGGCTGTGGACAAGAATATCCCTAGCAGGCAAGTCCCAAAGGTACCAATGATAGCCATATGAAGGCAGCAAGGGAGACGGCGTCGCGGTTGCGTTTTAATGCTGAGGCGGCTTCATAGAAGCATATGACGCTGTTTAGGAGCGAGAACATGTCGGTGTTGAAGCCTGTGACATAACCCGTCGTCCAGTCATGAGCATTAAAGATGGCGAGGAACCAGTGCATCCATGCCGAATGGATTTCGGATCATGCCATCACCTGGAGGAAGTCGACCTGGTATTGTTGGCCCAGAACGCACATTCCCTTGGAGGCTGCCTCTTTCGCGAAAGGATGTTTCGCAGAGATGGTATATGTTTTCCACCAAAACAGAAAACGGACCCGTGACGCCCAAGATGGTCAGGGGTTGCGCAGAGAATCTGCTCGAGTTTAGTACGGGAACATCAATGATACACAAGTGCCACCTTACAAAGCAAAGATGAACCCGCACATGCTGGTACTGAATAATACGACTTCGATGGTGCCCAAGATCGGCCGTCAGGGCATACAAATCACTCGCAAAAGTGATTCCGGGTAGTATATTCGTCAAGAAGACGTAGACGGCGCTTGCAAGCACGAGCTGGCTGAAGAGTCACTAATTGGATACCCGGCGCTCCCGTAGGTTTCGCCGAGCCTCTCTCAGCAGCCGAAATGGCCGTAATTTGCCCCCTTTCCTGAATAGTAGGTTAAGCCTGTTAACGCGGGACTCCGCCTTGCTTGGCGACCGTTCATAGCCTCCCTCATGCCCTTCTTTCGCAGATCGAGACTGGATTCGCTGGCTCACAGATGTCATATGCTGCGAAGTGATACCCGGTAGGTCATCGGCAGGAGAGATGATTACATCGCCCTTCTTGCGATTTTGGTTGAAGAGTCTCCGGGACTGGGGCTCGAGGCTGTCCTGCTTTGAGACATGGTGATGATGTCAAGGCTCTTGGCTATAGGCACAGGGCTGTTACGGATCGGTCAAAGACATGCTACCTAGAGGAAGAACGGCAACGGTCGGGAGAAACCATTCCGCCAACACCTTGTTTGTAGTAGGCGGTCGAGATCAGACAAGAATAGGGTCCTTGCGGCTTAAATCTCGCTCAGTCCTGAATTATCTATCAGGGCTTTCCCGGCTTACTCGGCTACATGTAATAGGCAAGGGCTTTTCCTTTCAGGTAACTCCACGAGGAGAGAGGCTTTTGGAATAGATTTTTATAAGATGCTAAGCGATCCAATGTACCATGTTCTATGTCACTCTGCTTGCGTAGCGTTCAACCCATTTCCGATACTAGAATATCTAGATAAAGGTCTGAGCTTGCATAAATGAATAACGGGTCCACAGAGATGTGGGCCTAGCAACTACGTCATCGTCGATCTATAACACCGATTTACCGACGTTATCTCATCTTTATCTGTAGCTGCCCTTTTCCCCTTTTCGCGCAAGGCTGATGGCCATTTCAAAATTCGTTCGAAAGGCTGAGACATTCCGGCCTCCCCATGACAATTGACTTGAACTCATGCTAGCGGACCACGCCCGAACCTCTTGGAGTTCGAGATCCTACAATGGGCCCTCACATACGATAATCCATCGCCAGACTGAAATTGCACCGCCCCCAAGACCGCCATAAACCACTGGTGCCCCC